>WURT03264759.1:0-46966 GCA_009936505.3 Holothuria glaberrima | reverse complement strand
ATTATCATTATCATTATCATTATCATTATCATTATCATTATCATTATCATTATGATTATCATTATCATTATCATTATTATTATTATTATTATCGTCACCGTCACCGTCGTCGCCGTTGTCGCCGTCGCCGCCGTCGCCGCCGTCGCCGCCGCCGTCGCCGTCGTCGTCGTCATCATCATCATCGAAACTGCTAGTAGCTCCCCGAAGATTCAGACAAGTGAAACGTGTCACGTGCGGCCGCACGTGCCTGACTTGGAAGGCAGCTCGCCCTTAAGTCGTGTGCGTCTACTGGCCTAGTTCGCGGGCAGCTCTGCTGATAGTGATGCTGATCCCGTGAATTCTTTGCCGGGTTCTGGTTCTGTGTGCAGGACCTCGTAGGGAAGTGAGGGAGAGTATGTGTGGCGATACCTCAATCAAGATAGCAAGTACTAATTACAACGTGTATTTTTAATAGCACATGTTATGGTATTTTATGTTGCCTCCCCTCATCATCACCTGGCACTACCCGTCACCTGCCGGCACCACATTGCACCGCCCGACAGCACCTGGAAGCACCCACCAGCGCCCCACTCGCCCCCAGCGCCCGCAATGAAAAATTGACATTTGATATTTTCTTCCTGCATGGAAACATGGAACGGGCGTTTTGAGAAAGGTAAGGGAGCGTACGAACTTTACGCATATATGAAAACACAGCTAATACCGAAATATGAAACTTATTCCCTTGGTACGTTTAGTGCAGTTAAAATTCAATGCATCATATTTGGGAGAAGAAAGACAAAGCAACATACTTTCAATGCGAACAGGCAAAGCTTTCCGAAAGGTAAATTGCAAAACTGAGGTGAAAGTCGTTACACATTGACCAGTGGGAAAACCTAGGACAACGTCTATACCGGCTATGAACATCAACTAAAAGTTAACTTAATTTTGACTGAAAAAGACAGCAAAACCCTTCTATGTTTTACAACTTTCCTGTGCCTGTTTCTTAAATGTAAGTGATTGGTCTAACAGCTATACTGCTTTGGTATCATGCTCAGTACCACATGCAAGTCGACGTCGTCCTTGCCAGTGGCTTCATGTCGGCTATGTGTATCGGGTAAACAGGTACATTCTGTTTGGGAAAGGGAAGTTTGAACTTTGGACAAATTTTTGATGACTTGCATTTTGATGTATATGTAGTATTCATGATGTTGAAATAGTGATACTTGAAAATTTTATTGTTGCAAGAATATTTCATCTCGTAAATACTTGACTCTGTTTGCACAGGAATAGACTGTTGTTTTTTGACGCCACTCAGTCCAACTAAGTAATGGCGTAGTACATTCTACTCCATATTAGCAAGAGTAGTTTCTTTCAATGGAACTGTTTTAAACTTGGCACTCAGGTAAGTGAAAGAACACCCTTTTCTGTAATGACATAGTAAACTAGCATTCAGTGTATATATTATGCTAGAATAAGTGTTATCTGCTAGTGTCGTAAAGGTTTTTAAGTTAAGAGGATCGAAACCATATAAAAGACATGGCAGCAAAATATTCCATTTAGGTTACTCCAATATTAGAATATTACATGACACTTTCCGTGCCTTACGAGTTGCATGTAGACCATTTTTAGTTAAAATATCTTTAGGTAAACTTTCTACTTTGAGATTTTCGGAGAGGGGACATCTCCCCTATTGTCCCGATTCAAAATGTCATGAAATTTGATGTTTTTCCTAGCATCCATATAAAGAGCAACAACTATTGAAAACAAATGTGTTACAATATATGAGCACGCTAGTTTATACGCTGCCGCTGCAAAATAACGGTGAGCGACCGTTTGACATGGGCGGCGATCTTGGGGAGATGGGGATATATTCCCCCTGGAATTGGATGAGAGATACTGTTAGAATTACTGTTACTATCCAAATTATGATTTCAAGACCAACAAATCTCGGGAAATCGCACATGAGGATTCCCCTTTTCCCCAAATTTTCCGAAGGCATCCCGGACCCTGCCGTGGATGTGTTCTCATGCGGGTTCCTCTTCCTGACGAATGAACCATCTTCCACCAACAAGATACACCCCTAGAATACACCAACATAAACTGGCTATAGATGAAGAGGCTATGGTTATCTTTAATTATCAGTACTTAATGAGCAGGTAAAGAAACTTTTAATTTAAAGGGCATAAACAGTTCCTGCACACTTATTCTGAAACAAAAGCCAAATCTCCCAAACATCCTTTTATTTCACTTCAAGTTTCTTTCATGATATGTTAGAATATGAATGTTGCATATTCAACGTAATCAAAGGAGTTACTCCTTACGTGAATTTCACAACTCGGTGAGAAATATATTTTAACATTATTCTCAAAAGCCATTCATGAAACAGGACACCAGGTACTCTTATCCAAATTGGACTGACTGCATTCTGCCTTTCTAACTCTACTCATTGAATTCTCCATTTTTAACGCATGATATCTAAAAGTAAAGAATGCTTACAAGCAACTTTAAGGTCTAAAATGTGTCATTTCTCCCATGTAGGAACATCTCGCAAACATTTTCTTGCAAGGACTACGCTACGGCTATGCGCCAACCGATGGTGGGTCCCGTTGAGACAATGGTGCCGTTTAAGACAGTACTTTATAAAATTAATGTAATTATGTTATGATGTAAACGAAAAATATATTGATTATAGTTTCAATATATTTATGTTAAGTTATCAATTGGGATATAAATGTGTAATATTACGAAACCAATATAAACGGATTATATTTTAACCCATTTTGAATAGGTTATGAGTAATCCCATTATATTTTATAAACTTGCAATATATGTAGGTTATGACTGGAAATACAGCTCCAACAAACAAACGGCATTACGTCATGCAGACACAGATTTATGGGACGCCAAAAGGGTCATTGTATTTCGACGTCTTGAGGTATTATGACGTCGAGTCAGAATCATTCTCTCAGAAAATTTTCCTGTCTATATTTGTAAACGTCGTCTCATTAGAGACGCCGTTGTCTCTTTACATGCCGTCGTTCAATAAATATTCTGACCCTTACGCCAAAAGGGTCACAAAAAATTGCCGCCTCCAAGTATTTTAACTTCTGAAGTATATCGTCGTCTCCAGGTACATCGATGTATTAATGAGAAAGCAATGGATATGCACGATTCAAAGGGAACAAACTACGAAAGTTGGCGAAAAATGAACCTAATGTTACAAATTACCGTCTATTAAGAACACTGGCCTATCATTCAAATTGTGTGGCAAATCCAGACCCCTGATTCTTCGCTGTTAGAAAGCATACACTCTCAACTTGTCAACAGGATTGAACAACGGGATACGTTTGGTAAATTCGTCAATGAAAACATGTTTCAAAAAATTCAGTACGTGGGGTTTATAAAAGAAAAGCGATCGGTCAACGTACTACGGAGACTTTTAAAGGTCTCATTTTCACCATTCCACTCTACGCTTCAAATTTCCTATATCTTTGTCCAGTTAAAGTTATGTAGGCCTACAAAGTTGCGCGAAACATTGTGACAATGTGGTGATCACCCCGATACCTGGCAATCGAGCCAGTTAAGATGCTGTGTCACGGTTTTTTCCCCAGTCCAACAGACCCAACCTTTGCGCATGCCCCTACCATCACCCACTCGTTCCATGGTGCAAGGAAGATTCGACATATGTTGGGGATGGGGATGACAGAACTTTCGGATGCTGGGGTGTGTGAAGCACTCCCAACGAGGTGGGCTACCGGGGCCTACCGCGCGCTGTAAACTTACTCCAGTTTCTTCAGTATATTTTGTAAGTTCCATTCCACATAGCTAGAAAGCACAATCCTGTCCACCTTACAAGTAACATGTACACTGCAAAAAAATGTGCGTACCTGCACAGAAGAAAAAATAAGGAACAACAAAAGAAAACGGAAAAATGCTGTCAATTAGTTTCAAAAAATTGACAGCACTTTATCCGTTTTCTTTTTGTTCTTCTTTATTTTTTCTTCTGTAAATGCACAAGCATTTTAGACATTTTAGAGTGTAGGCAGAGTACACAGTTTGTGTAGAGATCGCAAATCTCATCCCAAGATCGTAAAACCTAGTTAGTGTTCTCTTGGTTATGCCATACGGTACGGTCAGTTGCTGAGCGACTCACGAGTAAAGTTTGGCTATTTCATTCGGGTAGTTCAGGTGGTTTCCATACAATGTATTTTATCCCCGATACTGTCTACAACCCCTGCAGTTTTTTTTTTACCAAATATTTTCCGCCTTTTGCAATGTCACGATTAAGATCAAAAGAACACTATGAGTTCGCAACACGACTGTTGAAGTATTACGTGATATTAAGCAAAATAGGTCCTGTAATTAATGGCATGGGATAGTTAGGCTCCTTCATATCCCCTTCTCGCCACCCCGTCAATATAGGGGCTGTCGGAACTTGAGGTCACTGGAATGGTCCGGCCCCTGTCGGGAAAATTATGTCGCTACCCATTGTCCATTTACTTATTTTGGCTTTCCACAAGAGGGTCATTTCATCAATGAAACCCAAAAATGTCGGTACTCTCTGCACACTCTTCCTCAGTCCCGTTACTTTTAGCTAAATTTAGTACAAACCCTTTCCACCTTTTCAAGTAACTTAAAGGTCATTCGCCGTTGCCCCAAAGTTATTATGAAACAATAGCTAAATGCACAAATTTCGTCTTATTTCTCTTCCAAGTATCTTTCATGATATTTTAAGACATAAATATTGCATTTTCAAGGAAAACCAAGCGGTTGCTCCTCGTAAATTTACAATTGAGTGAGAAAAATACCGTCACATGATTCTAAATAGCTATTTAGGAAATAGGACAGTCTACTATACAATTCTTCATTGGGGTGACTGCATTCTCCCTTTAATAAATAGAATACATGGATTTATGTAAATGTCAGGAATTTCATCTCATTTCGCTAAACCTAGTTAATGTTCTCTTGTGCCTGTCGTGCGATACGGCTAGTGATACTAAGTGGAAAGTAGTACAATATAAACTATGCAAGATAAGGCCCAACTGCCCGGACAATTGACCTATATGATCTATAAGTGCATTTTTTTTTAATGTAGGCTTACCCAAAAACTTCTCTCGCGTTTCGTGCTCTTTGCAAATTCGCAGGTTAGATTCCGGGAAAACAATAAATCAGCGCCTATGTTTTTCTAGTATATACAAATTTTATGCAATATGTGCCCCGCAATATGGCATGGTTGGCCTATAGTACACGCAGGCTTTCTTCAAATCCCCCTCACCAACCCCTCAACAGCATCAGCGCTGTGGTCGCTTCGTGTCGCTGCCCCCCGTCGGGCAATCCTAGCGCCTCCCCTGCTGTGAATTACAAAGAGACCAGTGCTAAGTGAACTTCACAATTTACACTGAATGCAATGGTTATTAGAATAGCCTATTAAAGTAGCCAGCATAGGCTAGGCGCTTAGGTGCGTGGCTATTGCCACTGACAGCGAGTGCCAGTATGTGTTGGAACCTACTTTACTGTTAACTCGTGAGAATAAAATAAAACCAAACTTTACATTTATTAACCAAAATTGCACATCTTGATGGCTTACAAGCCTGGCAAATGCCATTTCCGGCGATCTGGGATGTATTGAAATCTCAGATTTTCTTGTTACGCTCCGCGCCAACTCATCGTGGCGCTGTGTTTAGATAGTAAACGACAGCCCCCACAAAAATCTTCAGCCCCCAGAGCCCAAAAATCCTAGCTACGCCACAGTCTGTTTAATGACAAACGTTTTTGAAATTTATTTTACAGCTTTTAAAAATTGATACTTAGCAAAGTAGATTTCATTTAATAAAATATCAAGTAAAACAAAATCTTCTTCACAGAGTACCTGGCGTGGAACCGGCCAATTTTCTGCCTTCTAATCATGTAATATTGCCAAGACTTAATGGGTTTCGCCGTTGGGACCCCTATCAAAACAACACCCTAAACTCCCGTCAGGTGCCCTTTGTGTTCAAGGTGCACTTGAGATTTCCTTTCGTGGCCGGAGAATTCCTAGATCCGCGCCTGAGGACAAGACCCTCCCTTCCAGAGAACTGCCACCGACACCAAGTACACGGTTCAATTTCCTTCTGTTTTTCTCCCTCCAGTCCCCGTCGGGACTACCTCTGCACGTAGGTTAACCGTCAATATGAAACGGCCAAAACAACCTGGGAGAGAAGGCAGAAATGAAAATCTGACCTTTAAAACTCTCCGTAGTAGGTTGACCGATCGTTTTTCTTTTATAACCAGGGCCTTTTTTTAACAAACACACTGGGGGGGCATGGCCCCCAGTCCCATGCACAGCCCCCAGTCAGCTCATTTGACCCCAGTATGGTCCATTTTTTGGGATATTTTGTTTTCAAATGTTGAAAATTGCCCAATTTTATATAGACAAGCTAGAAGACAGTATTGAACTACTTCACTCAGGAAGATAAGGATGAGGAAAATAAGGTGATAAATTACTTATAAGCCATGTAAAGTGCAACTTCTGTCAATCTAGACAGTCATTTTTCTGAAAAATTCCTTCGTAGAGTACATGCCATTCAATGGTGACCTTCCGATTATTCTCAGTGGCGGCAACAAGGAGGAATTAGGGGAATGTTCCCCCAGTCAGAGCCTTTGCCCCGGCCCTCAGATGCTCCACTCAGCTAATATATAGTAGACTGGCAGTAGGAATAGCCTAATAGTTTAAAATTATTTGGAGTATTTGTGTAGGAGGATGCATTTTAAACCAAAATATGTCTTTACTGAGACTAATTTTTCATCCAGAAATATGCTAAAACGTCTGAGCTGCCGGGGGATTTGCCCCCTGGACACCCACAAGGGGCCCTAAAGCAGACTCTGGACTCAAACCACTTAATATTATGGTGGCCTGAGTAGAGGAATAGCCTTATAAACTAACATTATTGGGAATTTTGCATTTGATGGCTGCACTATGATGGACCAAAATATACCTACCCTGAGACTGTATTTTTCCTTCAGAAATATGCTTTAACCTCAGAGTTTCAGGGGCTTCGCCCCCTGGACTCCTCACAGGGGCTTTGCCCCTGGACTATACCTGCTAACCTAGCGCTTCACGCCTGGTTTCGCGCGCAGCGCGAAAAATGGTCCGTTTCGTAACATGGCCCCCCACTAAAAATTCTTAAAAAAGGCCCAGTTTGTAACTCCCACGTGTTGAATGTTAGAAACATGTTTTCATTGACAGATTTACCAAACGTATCCTATTGTCCAATCCTGTTGACAAGTTGAGAGTGTATGCTTTCTAACAGCGAAGAATCAGGGGTCTGGATTTGCCATACAATTTGAATGATAAGCCATTATTTTTAATAGACGGTAATTTGTAACATTAGGTTCATTTTTCGCCAACTTTCGTAGTTTATTCCCTTTGAATCGTGCATATCCATTGCTTTCTCATTAATACATCGATGTACCTGGAGACGACGATATACTTCAGGAGTTAAAATACATGGCGGCGGCAATTATTTGTGACCCTTTTGGCGTAGGGGTGCGCTAAAAGGGTCAAAGATATTTGTTGAACGACGGCATGTAAAGAGACAACGGCGTCTCTAATGAGACGACGTTTTACAAATACAGATAGCAAAATTTACTGAGAGAATGTATCCGACTCGACGTCAAAATACCTCAAGACGTCGAAATACAATGACCCTTTTGGCGTTTCATACATCTGTGTCTGCATGACGTAATGCCGTTTGTTTGTTGGAGCTGTATTTCCAGTCATAACCTATATATATATATATATATTGCAAGTTTATAACCTATAAGTGATTACTCGTAAACTAAATGGATTACTCATAACCTATTCAAAATGGGTTATAATATAATTCATTTATATTGGTTTCGTAATGTAACACATTTATATCCCAATTGATATCATTACAAAATATACTAAAACTATTATCAATATTTTTTTCGTTTATATCCTAACATAATTATTTAATTTTTATAAAAATATTGTCATAAACGGCACCCCATAACCCAGCTCAAAATAGGAAAAAAACACACTAAATAATGACAATTTGTATAGTACACAAATAATGAATGTTTATGAGTGCAATAGTATGAATAATTTCATGAGTTTAAAGATTGAATAGAACGTTCAATCTTTCAACTCATGAAATTATTCATACTATTGCATGAATGGAAAACATTCATTATTTGTTTTATATAACACCTTACCTTCTAAATCATAGATTTAGGTCAAAATTTGATTGTACGTACCCCCATGGCTGACGTCACCGCCGTGGGTTAGTATGTACTAACCCACGGCCGAACCCACGGCCGAACCCACGGCCGTGCAATAGTGCGAAATAACCCATGGCATGTGACCACCAATCCTCTAATCAGATGTAGAGAAATTAACAAGGTGTTATATAAATATAATTAGTTCATAGCTTTGTCTACAATAGCACAAGTTTGCACCTAACCCAGGCCTTAAACATACCCTCTCCCTTGCACCCTTTCCCAAGATGGCACTCATGCACAGGTGAAATTTCTATTACTAGTATAAAAAATAATTGAAAACTTTTATTTGTTTGTTGTTGTTTTCCTTTTTAGTTTTTCTTTTACGCGTATGGAGACACGCGATGCTGACTCGTGGTTTTTACAGGCACAAATCAATTGTTGCTATTCAGATTCAAATGATTTTAATGATTTTTCTAACAGGAGTCAAGCAGAGTTTTCTATTCTACATATCAATGCTAGGTCGTTACCCCACATCTTTAATTCAGTCGTAAATTTAATTAGCTGTGTTGATGACTATCCATTCTCATTAATTGCTATCACGGAGACATGGCTATATGGCAATGATTATAGAGCACTCTATAACATTCGGGAATACTCTTGAGTGTGTAAGGGGCGTCCAGCCAAGCGTGGGGAAGGGTAGGATTATACATTAGGAGTGAGCTGCAATTTACTGTTATGAATGACTTGCCAAATTCTATGCATTATTAGTCTTTATTTCTAAATATCAATAATGTTGATTAAAAAACATTGTTGGAGTTATATTTCGTCCACCTGGTGAGGTGACTGGCGGGCTCCTCGACGACCTAGTCGATATATGTAACTGAATAAATTAATTTTCGAAAGTGATGTGTGTTTTCTTGCAGAGCATTTTAACATTAACCTTCTTTCTGAACAAACTGCTGATGTATTTGTGAACACTTCACAATTTTTTTCCTTTTGTCCTGTCATTGATAGACCAACTAGAGTAACCAGTATGTCTTCAACCCTTATTGATAATATTTTTACGAATACCGATCTTATGACTAGGTCGACTGCTATTAAATCTGATATATCAGACCATTATCCGATTGCTATTATTTGCGATGGTTTAAAATCACCTGGAACCCAGGTTCTCAACCTTTTCCTATCCACGGTCCCCTTGTGACAGACGGAAATGTTTGGAGGACCCCAGACAGTGATTACCGGCATGGAGGAGGGGTACAAGGGGAGGGGGTCCCCTCCCCTTTTGAAATTGTTTTAGTATTTGAGTGAAGGTTAGATGCAAAATGGTGCATTATTATGTGACTTTTAAAGTAAATTTATGTTCAAGAATTTATGTTTAGAAATGCACTTTTCCTGCACCTGCAATACAGTTTTCCTAGGCCTGCAAGTATTGCTGGGCATTCTTGGAAATTCTTACTTTCAAAGAGGAATTTTCAAGTATGAATAGCACCATTTGATTTTGGTGAAAAATATATTTCCCTTTAAATTTTAATTTGAAAACGATAAGTTGTCGGATGCATGAGGTCATGACAATATGGCCTTCTTTATCGGAGATGGATGCAAATGACCTGTTTTTGTTAATCCAAGTTTTGTTGGAACTGTACTACTGCCTTTCATCTTTGTTAAATCGAAATGAAAAATCCTATGTGTGTAGTCTTGGAAATACCAAAGTAGGCTACTATTGGACTTAAGTCCTCCTTCAGCGCATTGTTCAATAGCTTCCTCATGAGTCTGAATCAAAGTCTTTATTCAACTATATCTCTTGTTTCATTTTTAACAAACCTCTTCGGCTTTTCGGGCCCATTTTTTTCACAGACCCTCTGCGGACCCCTTTGCCCTCTCGGACCCCCAAATAAATTTCACAGACTCCCTAGGGGTCCGCCGACCCCAGGTTGAGTAACATGGACATAGAAGACACGCTCATAAATGTGATCACTTAATACGTGATACACGCAACTGCAAAATTTTAAGTATGAGACGGAGCTTAATTTATGTGACTGGTATGATGTGTTGTCTGTTAATAATGCATAATCTTCATTTAGAACCTTTTATAGTAAATTTGGTGAAATATTGAATAGAAACTGCCCTGTAAGAAATTTCCAGTCCAAGAAAATTTACAGAAACCACTCTAGATTACCTCAGGTATTCTTCAATCTGTTTGTAAGAAGAATATCCTGTATTGAACGTATAAAAAACCCTACTGAGCATAATTTTCTCCAGTACACAAATTATGAGAATAGATTAACCACTATGGCTCGTAATGCTAAAAATTCCCATTATTATAACTTCGTTTCTGGGAATAGGAACAATAGCAAAAAGATATGGTCTGGGGTAAATAGGTTGTTGAATAGAGGGGGGTCTACCTCAAATTGTTCAGGTTCAAATAGCACCCCTACAAGTGACTCAAATATAATGGACTTTGCGGTCAGGTTTAATGACTTCTTTCCAACTGGTGGTGAAAACCTTGCTAATGAAATAGATGAAAGTAATGCCAGTTTCGAGGCGTATATAAATGATATTGACGTGCCAAATACTTGCGTCTTACATCCTGTAAGCCTGCATCAAGTGATATCTACTATTCTGAAATTACAAAACGCAAAATCACCAGGGTATGATGACATAACCAATGAAGTTTTTAAACATGGACATGGATATATTTTAGATCCACTTACTCATATTTTGAATTTATTTTTCAATGGGGGAATTTTTCCCCAAATAAGTTTAAGATTGCTAAGGTAATACCTGTGTATAAGTGCTGGTGATTTGGATATTGTTTCTAATTATCACCCCACGTCAGTTTGACCAGCTATTTCTAAGATCTTTGAAAGACTTGTTAATAACAGATTGTTCAATTTTGTTTATTTGAATAATCTCTTATATACCGGACAGTATGTTTTCAGGGAAAATCACTCTACTTATATGGCTGCTGAAAAATTTGCGGATGATATTGTATGTAATTTGGATGATAGGGCCTCCACTTTAACATTGCTCCACTTTAATCTTGTTTGTTGATTTATCAAAGGCCTTTGACTCCATTAATCATGGTATTTTACTCAAAAAATTATAAAGGTATGAGGTACGGGTGTGGCACATAGTTGGTTTACAAGTTATCTCACAAATAGACAACAGTTTGTCTGTTACAAAGGTAAAGATTCTCATATTAAGAAAATTTGCTGTCGGTGTCCTACAAGGCTCTATACTGGGACCTTTACTTTTTATACTACATATAAATGATATGTATAAATCGTCAAATCTACTTCAGTTCGTTCTCTTTGCTGATGACACAACTGTTTATTGTCACAACTCTAATGTTAGCGAAGCCCTTCAAATGGCATCTTTAGAAAAAACCGTGTGGCTGACTGATTAACTGTTAACAAGCTTTTGTTAAACATTAATAAAACAACGTTGTTGGTTTTTGACAACAGCAGAGGAAATAATCCTCAAGTCATCTTAAATTTCAAAGGTACCATAATAACAAATAGGAATTTTACAAAATTTTAAGGTATTACAATTGACAATAAGCTTTCTTGGAAAAATCACATAGAACAATGTTACAAAATTCGTTGCTAGAATGGTTACTGTAATGAATAGATTAAGACATCATCTTCCCAGAAAATCTTATTAACTATTTATAACTCTCTAAAAGTCCCTCATCGTATCTACAATATCGTACTATGGGTTAAATTTTCCCAAACTTACATCGACAAACTCCTTGTTCTCCAAAAGCGGGCTGTCCGTTTAATCTAAAATGTTCCACCAAACACCCACGCACTTCCGTATTTTAATAACCTTAATATTCTTACTTTAAAGGATTACTTTAAATACCAGTTAGTCAGCTTCCTATATAGACACCACAATCACCAACTTTCCCATGATTTGAATTCGTCTTCCCACCCAACAGCACTCATCATAACTCTCCTACATGGGGAAAAAATCTGATACAACCTTTCACACGAACAATGTTTGCTCTCTCTCACGTGAGAAGTAATGGTGGACACCTCTGGAATTCCCCTGATACTAAATTACGAAATTCTCCTAAAATTAAATTGTTAAAGAAGTACTTTAAACAATTTCTTTTTTTCTTATATCCTTTTATAATTTTTTCTTGTGTATTATCAGCCATAAATTCTTTACGATTTATTACTGCACTTTTGTGTACAAAGCTGCATAATGTTTTGTTCTATTATCAAACAAAAACCTCTGGATTGGACCAGACTAGAAAAGCTTTTAGCTTCACCTGGTTCGTTTTTTAATTTTGATACGTATGTTTACTATTGTCTGCAATTCATTTTGTATAAACAAGTGTATGTAATGCAAGTGAAAAGTAAACGAAACGAAACGAAAAAAAAAGGAAAAAAAAAAAAGAAAGAAAAAAGTAAGGGTTCGCCCTGTTGTAAACTATGTGTAGGTACGCAATGTGGTGCTCCGCATAGATGGTGTCATGAAGTTCCCCAGAGGGATTTCGCCCAGGCTATGGCCCCGTATTTATTAAGAAATCGTCGTAATAGAACAGAAAAAATCAAAGATTACAAAAATACTTCTGACAGTTGTCATAGTATCACGTTGCAAAGCCTGGAAAGGACCATTTCCGGTGACTTCGGGGGTATTTTTTGCCAACATTTTCTTTGTTATCTCCGCGCCAACTGATGATGGCACTCCGCTCAGATAGTGCCACTGATTGTATCCCTCGCACTTTCAAAGACGGATCACCGCCCATGCCCTTTGACACTATTTAATAGCGCGTAGCGTACCAGAAAAGTCTGTACAAAAATACTTGCCAGATTGCAGGAAATGGCACTTCCCGGGCCATTATCAACATAGTAGATGTCATTTGAGATGGTTTTAAACGGGAAAAACTAGCTTTGTTATTTGTGATTTTAAAGTCAAAGGTCAACTAGGATTTATTTTGTCACGAAAGGGTCATTTGGGCATCTAGCGGTCTAAGGTTTTCCTCTAATACAGATTAATGATAATAGCATGTGGTCAGTATTATCAGTGAACAGTGACACATAAGGGGTGTTCATCAATTTAAAGGGAAATATTGCGTTTCTCCGACTTTTTATTTAATCTATCCTGTTTTACAAACGATCATGTCCCTTGCGATGAAAGAGAGGTAAGTGGGAAAAATTCTTGCCGGTGAACACTAATTAACAAGTAATTAACCTTTCTGTAACAACTGACACATTAGTTCACCCAAACAATTATGCACGCAAAACCACATCTTCACCACCCCTAGATTTGAAATCTACTAATCAAATCAATTTATCACGTTACGTCAGAAAGTCCGAACGCCTTCTACAGGATGTGCAAAATGTTCGTAAAATACGAAAAACTCCTGTAGAATCGTTACAACACTGTCTGTATTAAACTAACAACAGTTTGTATACTAAGGGGGTCTTATAATTTCCCCGTGTACTATACACAAAGTTATAGTTACTGTATTCGAATTGTAGCCCTTGGGCCTAAGCAGGTTGCTTCGCTTTCGAAACAGCAGGATGTGAAAGAGATTGTTGGTGCTCCAGCAAATGCTACTGTACGTCGGTCTAGCCCCTATCAGGAATCGAAAATTTTACGAACCTGTGATGCTACTCTTCAAACAATTATGTACAAATACTCCCCAAATTACCAAAAAATTTTGTACAAATATTGCTCAAAGTTCCATAAATTATGTTCAAATATTTCTCCAAATGCTGCGTTCCTTACCGTTCCGTAACGAAAATGCACACAGTGTGAGTAGTGAAAAGCATGGTGAATAGGGAGATATCACTGAATCTCACTGGATGGGCTGTAATATCCCTGAGTACAGCACAGACGGTACGGAAACTGCTGTGGTAGCTTGTTGTGAGCATGAAGGGCAGACAGACAGGGTAAAGAGTTTAAATATGACAGTCCGGCGTAACGCTCTTCCTAAGTGAATATGCAGCGGTACGAACGTTGCATGTGGGTGAGGCTTATCGTTCGGTAACGAGCCAGTTCAATAAGGAAATTGTTGCTTCTGTCTGTCCACATTTCTTGAGATTTGTGTTGATCTGCTGCAAGTTATTGGTGATTCATGTTTCGCATGGGGAACAGACCACAATGGAATTACATTGGTGTCACTTTATGATATTTTTCAAACGCAATATTTTCCTTTAGGGGAAAGGTCATGTAGTAGTTATTTTAGTTAGAATTTGCAATTTTAAGGGTCAAATCACTTGCCTTCATCAATACTGACCGTTGTAGGATATTATAAGAAAAGTAAGGGTAGGCGGTAACACCATGTGACCTCATGTGACAGCCGTCGAACTGCACGTTTTTTAGAAATACCCGGGTCTATCAAGTGATTCATGCAAAAGAAATAAACGCTTCATGAGTTTGCCGTGGGTTGCAAGACAAATTTGTTCCACTATAGCTCATTAGGGCTGGTGGAATTTCATTCAAACGCTTAATTTCCCCCTTGTCGGGAAAGCGAGGTTATGAAAGACACTTTGAATCTTATGATTGCAGTTAAAAGCGAAAGAGACATTAAAAACTTTTAAACGCCTTTTTTGGAAAATTTTGAAATTTTGATGGCCTGGGAGAATTTAGAAATATTGAAAACTGCCATGACCAGGTCATAACCCCGGACGAGAAATGGGAGGTACGTTCTTGTTAAGTTACTACTAACTTATTTGTCCTTATGTCGTCTCAATGAACAGGGTACAATGAGAATGAGGCAGCGGCCTTATTGAGGGTAGAATCTGATGGAAAACCTGCAGATGCCCCAAGTGGCTAGTGTTGATGTTATCCATCATTTCTAACCCAAGCCCTTCCTGTCAAACCCTGGCATTGTTTTTAATTTCGTGGTTTCCACGATCACTTCCGAACATTTGCCTAATCGTCTAATAGAGGTCACTGATAAGAAAAGAAAATCATTATAGGGAACTATGGGACCTCACAGCACAATCAGTTCCCGAGGACACTGCATTGCGATCCTGCGTTCTTCCCCCCTGACCATCTTTCCCAAACTCTCTTCCTTTTTACTTCCCTTCCTTATTTGTCCTCTCTTTCTTTTTCTCAGCATCTGGGCGAAGGCAGCCATGAATTGAGCGGCCCATGCGACGATCGACACATCGCCACATCGCCACAACGGCCAGTCGGCCAATAAACTCCGTTTTCCTTCTATGTACGAAATAAGGTCTGCTAAGGGCAACTTTCATCTGTCTAATGAAACCTATGATGAAAAGATATACGGTTCATCTTTTTAGAGATATTCCTCTCCCGGCATAAGTTTGGACTGTAATTTGTTTGATGGTTTTTAGGCAATTTAACATCTTACCGCGCGTACTTGAAATTTATAACTACCAAGTTCATCTGGGATGCGCTGGGATAACTCGACCAGTTCCGTAGCTAGAAAAGGTACTGAAGATGGTTCTGGTGGCCGGGGAGATATACTTTAATGCATTAAGGCAATAGAAGTTTTAGATCTCCCAGGTCATGGGTGGGGTACCCTTTCCTCTGGCGCCCGGGCCGTTTTGATAGTCATAACCCGTTAGCGGGCGGAAGAAAGTGAAGGTGCTACAAGTTTTCCCATGGGGCGCAGGCCAACTTGGGGCCCTAAACAGGACCTGGTGGGCAGAGGCTCCTAGGGTTACTAGAGTTTGTACAAATATTTTAGCCGGATGTTCTTACAATATCTTTAAATGAAATTGAATCCAAAAGGCTACGAAGACTAGAAGTCTCCAACATGACCATTTGACCTGGTAGTAATAATGAATGAGCACATACGAAAAGCGCGCGCTAAGAGCACTGAAAAAACACATATCTTGAAATCATCTTTATTCCACTTTTTGACGTTCAGTTAACCCTTCGGAAAGACAGCTCTCATCTTCCAACTCCCAATTTACAGGACAAAATACAGTTGCCCACCAAGTTTAGTAGTCAATGTAATATTTAGGCCTATACACATCTGTTAGTGTACTTATGCCCATTGCTACGTAGCCCTCCAAGCAAAACTTTCGATACCACCAAATGTACAAGGACTCTACACCTGGTTTGTGTCTATCGAAAAGGTAGGGGTGTCACATTGTGGATACAAGGGTTCTAGTTACAGCCTATACTGGTAGTCTTTTGCAGCAGTTGTACGTGAAAAATGCGGAAAGTGGTATAAGTAGGAAAAATGACAGGCACCGTGGGTTAAAAGGTGTTTATCAAATACCTTTCGAGTGATTCTGAATTGACATTTATGAACCGCCTCGAGGGCCGGAAAAAATGGTCTCGCGGACCGTCTTACGGTCCGCAGGCCTTAGGTTTCCTACGCCTGTTCTAGGCGATCGAAAAATTTATAAATAATAGCACCATTTTACATCTAAGTTTTTTCTTAGTGCAAGAAATTTTTAAAGGTGAGGGACACATTCCTTACATATACCTCCCCCATGTACGGTCAAAAAACATATGCAAGATGGAAAAGTTCCCCAACTATAGGATTATGCTACCACCGAAACTTTTGTTAGTGTAAATATGTACAGCATACGATATCAAAATGAAGGACATTTAGATGCACTTACAAGGTCTGGAAGTGCCATTTCCTGCATACAATCTGTTAGCCACTTTTAACAAATCTTCTTTTGGCACGATGCCCATCAACTCATCATTGTAGCTCCCCGCTTAGATAGTATCACAAACTTACCCTTTCATTAAGAGCTGAAAAGAACCTTAGACTATAAATCGTCATTTCGCTTCTTCATTTTAAAATAACTGCCTACCCCTATGCCTGGTTTAACAATATTTAAGAAAAGTTAAGGAGTATATAATAGTATAGGATTGTATAAATAACTTTACTTCTTTTTGAATTCTAAGTAATATCATCGATATCAATTCTAAGTAATATCATCAGTGTTTTCAAACTTTTATGAAATCATTGTCTTTGTATGGCAGCCAACGATTTACCACATTATCAACTTCAATTTATATATTGTGTCAGTTGATAATGAGTTACGTAAATATTTGTTTATGTTTCGATAAAGTAGTTATACTTCAGGGAAATTTGACTGTTTACCAATGCCAAAAGAAATGTACTTCGTGAAAGTCAATTTTTTTTTTACAATGACTGCATATATTTGGATAGGATATAGTTTTTTTTAAAGAACTCGTTAATAAAAAGGAAATTAAAATGGAATTAAAATGTATGGAAAAATTACAAAGAACTAACTAGAATCGGAAACATTTTAAAAGTAAGTGTACTGATATTCCTGTCGAATATTTGTTAGTAACACCTAAGGAATTTATGCACAGTACACTATGGGATATGGTTTAATCCAGTATGAGGGATGTCTAATAGAATACTTGGTTTATAACTAGCTGACGACAAAGTTTCTGATGTCCCCATTATTTAGGACATTATAATTTTCGTGGCAAAAAATTAAGGCTTGTTCATTCATACTTAGTAAAAATCCTCAACTCCTATTGGTTCACTACGGTCACGAAACCGTGAGTTATCCTTGGCTAACCTCACGGTAAATGAAGAAAAAATCAACGGCGGTTGAATACAATAATACCTTACTAAACCGTAATTAGATCGCCTGCAGATTATATACGACTGGTACGGCTTACATGGCGCATATTGGCATATACATAGAACTGGCCCAGCCTAGCCATTACATACATATAATAATACACAGCCTGCTGTATGGTTTGATACTACTCACGTCAAGACCAGCCAAAACGCTTCCATTTCTTAGAAACCTAATGGTTCTACCTAATGGTCAAAAGTGTCTGGTCACGAAATTCTAATTACATTGATGTTATAGTTGTGTTTTAGATGTTCAATATCTCTCAGTTTGACCATTTACCATCAACATGTGAGTATGATTCAACAGGTGTAACAAGATAATCAGACTTAGTGAATTTCGTGAACCATCTCAATACGCGCCTTCAAAACCTTTACATTCTGCTAAGAATCGACGTGTCAAAAGAAGAAAGTTTTTGTGTTTTAAGTAAAAGATTTCAAAGTAAAAAATATAAATGAAATTTCAGAGTTACATTCTAGAGATTAATGATTGTTATTACTTAGGGGTAGTGCGTCGATTTGTAAAATTAAACAAGATTAATTTAGGTTTCTTTTCGGACCGTTATTCCGATAGTGTTACATTCTTTTTCGCAGGGTGAGCATATGCTTGCTTCCGTTTATTCTGATCTCGGTTGGTTGGCGAAGTGTTGTCCTCTGCCTCATCCACCTAAGCCGCCGTGGTGAAACTGATCATATTACTAAGAGCAAGGTGTTATTAATTGTATAATGAATAAGGTAACTATTTTGGGAATGTCACAAAGTAAACATTCGTAATAGATAAAGTTAAATTACTGCTAGGAATAAAGACTGTTTTGTCGCATTTAAAGATTGAAATTGATGCACAGATACTCCCATCATATTTGATCACACCTGATTTTTAGAATTAATCTACTATCAACACGTCGTTTTCATTTTTCCTAATTTGTTCTGCAGTTTATGGATCTAGCATTAAACGATGATGTGTGAATTTTTCAAAATGCAAAAAAGTATACCCTGTTGCCTGGTCTTATTCACAACGTTGATCATCTTCCGCTGCTATGGACAAGGTAATGTCAGAAGCTTGTGCTTAGTTATCGAAAACATAGGTAGTTTTTTTAATTGAACTTTCTTACACAGAGTCTAGCTGCGATCTTTTCTGTCGACCGATTCAATATGAATGTCACAATAGTTTTAAACTTAGGATCTAGTATAAAAAAAAAAACGTTCTTCTCAAAGTTATATATGAAGAAGGAAGTGTGTTAGTCTCAGGTAACGATGTTTGGAGGATCCCTAAAACTAGTGTCGAACAGTACCTCTCATTGCTGATTGCTCTGGTTGTGCCTGGTTTGGCTGGGTGACTAACATATTTGATTAAAAGGTAGAGTTTCCTTTGTATAAACGTAGCTGGGGTAGCAGTCAGTTAATCAGGATTAGAAGACTTTGAAAGGACTCTTGTGTGGCTACATCATTTGCGTTTTGACTGAGATCATATATCTATGGCCGTGAAAAAAAATTCAATCACGATAAGGATTTCATGGCTTTTTTCCACTGAAAAAATAAACATAGACTCGTGGGACATATTCCTTTAAACTGCATTGTGTTTGTTATTCAGTTCCAATTATAACCACGTTAGGACATCTGCAAAATAATTTACACCTGACTCTGTAATCCTATGGGATGGTATGATGCTGAGTAGATAGTCTAGTGGATAATCTACCCAGGGTGTGATAAAAACCACGGCACTAGTACCATTGCGTTATTATATTGGAAAACCTGTACAAAGCAATTCTTATGAAAGGGTATCCAACAGCGTGCCAGGCATTCGACTCAGAGGAGTTACTTTTAACATCAAGCTCCTTGACTTGGTAATAATTAATTGCACTTTAAAATGCTGCGATAGTGTACAAAATCATGCATTTTATCCCTTTGACCAAACGGCAACATTGCAATACGTGTTCCAATATTAAGCAAACGTAAGTTAATGAAAAAATAACAAAGCAACTGGCAAACTCAATATAAAATAGAACCCAACTTTTTTGTCCTATTCATGTCAATCGAGAAGGTCTTGCTTTTTTGACAGAACAAGTCAGAATGACAATGATAAGTATCAACCATTTTAAATCTGAAGTGGATAGTCAATATCAATGTCGTGTGAGTCCTCCAGATAATGATCGAAACGAGATAACTGTAGAATCCTTAAGAAGAGGATGGACAAGAAACACAGCAGCAGAAAATCCAGATCCTCCTCCAGTTGTGTATAGCCCCGCTAGCCACCCATACTACAGGGTTGAAATGGAAAACAATGGCAACAATGACGCCTTTGGAGTGTTTGGATGTTACGCTACAAAGAATGGGAAGAAAGAGACTATTATATCTTCCGTGAGGATGAGATCTGATGGTAAGCATAAACTTAAAAATCGGGGCAAAGGCGGGTTGGTAAATGAAGTAAACCTCTGTCTCAAGGCGACTTAAAATTGTGACACTAAGTGATGTATGGACTTTATCAAATGATTCAACTGATATCGTTAAGTTAATGCATATACTTACTTTTATGCTGTACATGCACAAATTGTGTATTATCCATGTGCAAATAAGTATTGGTTACGGCAATGAAAGGAATTGTTAAGTGATATTTAGAGAGACAACTTGTTAGAAGAGGATTAAAGAGCTCTTTATTTTCAAAATCGAAATATGAGTTCGCCTCAAACGTTAAAAGAAATTTGTTCTAAACTTAATACTGTGCATGTGACCACTACATTCCGTTTAAAGTGTGGGTATAAAAATGTTGTTTTCTACCTATTTAATGTAACCAGAAAACCGAAGAGCTTACTGATGCCTTGCGTAAAGGAAATGCTTTGTCGTTCTGAGGTTTATAACTTAAAGCTATCCCTCTCGAGATATCATATTATTTACGATGTTTGTTGACTCAAAAAATGTCGTCCACCTGCTGCATATTACATCCCTCACAGTTACGTCACGTCCTAGGAGTCTTCATTTTGACCTCTTTTGAACTCAGATGACCTTTCATTTCCACTAAAAACGAAATGTCTCTTGAAATTTGGGTGAGTCATCTAAGGATGAGATGCCTCAGTTTACAAGCTTTTCGTAGTTTCACCGCGAGTGACCTCAGATGGCCTTTTTACTCTTATGAAAACCAACAAGGTTTTTTTAAGTATGACGCACCCACATTTAGAAATAATTTACAAACTAACTTCCACAAACAATATTTCAATATGATGACAGAACACAAAATGTGAATTAAAATGAGAAATTAATTACGATATTTTGACAATTATTGTTTCATTTTAAAATTTGGTCAATTGTTTAACATTGCAAAGTAAAGATTCGAATTTAAATTTCCATTAAACTACACATATAAATAAGATTACCCAGGAGAAGAGGATTGATGTGTCTACCATAAAAAAGTAAAAAAAAGTGATTTACTAAAATAGCTAGTAAGGAATTCCCGCTTCGACTTTGCCTTTGATAGAATAAATAATTTTTCACATATTAGCTTAATAACTTCGGAACATTAAGTTAGACGACATACACTGCCATCAAGACTCCCACAGATTGAATTTTGTTACACAACATATGAACCAAATTCTGTTTAGTGCACCTCTTTTGCAATTGATTTCTGGATAACCTTACACAAATAAACTGTACTTTTACACTTACGTCCCTGCCCACCAATTTTCGAGGACCCTGTTCTGACCACTCCAGATTTTTTTACTCTGGAACACTCCCATAATACATGCTCTAAAGATTCCATTTCAGTGTAACCCTAGAATGGACGCGCACCGTCTTCCAATTCACCAGTCTTTTTCTACTTGCCCCTGTAGAGAACTTGATTAGAAAGTCTACAATGTAAACCTTTCAGCTCGTTGTCAAGAATTTCATTAAAAGTCTTCTACCATATTTCATCCCACGGTAAGCTGGGATACTTCCGCACGATGAAGCTTAAGTTTAACGATATCCTTTGAATATTTACTTGAGGTTTTAAAATTATTGTGACGAGCAAACCACTGATTCCAAACTTTACAGGCCCCTAGCAGGAAAGGTGAACAGGTGAAACTGTTTGGCTTGGATTGGTCCAAATTGTGGGAAAAACGCTACGCAAAGAGGTAACCATACGGTAGGGAGCATATCTGAGATAGTAGGTCGGTTTGTATTAATAAGGGAATATACAACTTTAAAAATAAGGCACTAAAGTCTCAAGTTGTCTAATCCTAGGCCCCTGCACCTTTGGCAGAGAAACTACCTCAAGAGAAAGCAACTTAAATTATTACTTCCCCAATGAAGGGTAAGTAAATACTGCTTTGTGAATTTTTGTAGCCAAAACTGTCGGCAAGGAAAAAACGGATCAAGACAGAAGAAAAGGGGTTAAATTATTACTGTGTTAATACGAAGTATGATATGTAGCAGAACAAAAAAAAAAAAAAACAAAAAAAAAAAAACTAAATAACAAAGCCGAAATAATAAGTGCTTGCTCGGGATTCGAGGCCGGCCGTGAGAATGTGTAACCGGGCTCTTTCCACTACAACATCGACACACGTTGATTACAAGCCTTTTTTTAATTACCTAGTGGCCATACCATCCTTTACACAATCAGTCATTAGCTAATTAAAGTTGAAAGTATGAATTTACCAGACTTACGCAAGTGAAAGGAAATATTTTGTCCTCTATAATTTTATTGACAACGAAATGAAACAATTGGTAGGTACGGTCCACAGTTTACTCTTAAGGTATCGTGTATACTAATTATGTAAATTGTCCATCATTCCTACCATGAAATAACGTGTTTACAACTAAAATTCTGAGTTTTCGTTGTTTCATTTCGGTTGCCTGAGATAACCCTGTGTCAAAACTGATAGGGTTGATTTACTGAACATTGCGTATCCACACTGTCTCTTGGTATGAAAATTATATGTATTTTTTCCTTGGCGTATCGTGTTTACAATGCTTCAGGTTTATTTTTAAATGTGCTGACCTTAAATGACCTTTTGAGTTCCATTAAAATAAATCGTATTCTTTAACTCAGTATGATCAATGTATGTACCAAGTATAAAAAGTATCCATCTTTGCTATATTGTGATATAGTGTGTACAAGCTAAACGTTACAACCACACATACATGCTTAGACTCACGCTACATACACACACACACAACTACACACAAACACTCGCCGGCATGATTGTATAGATTCCTTTCGCCTTTGCCAAGAAATTAAAAAGAATTAGAAAATTTACACTAGTCGCAATCCCCAGAAAAATCCTTCAAAATTAACTATTTCACAAGACAAAAACTTTTTGCACTTTCGTTATAAATAAACATGAAACATATATGCAAATTTGTGACGTGAAAATGGGACCCATGAGTATAACTTATGTTATCTTTTTTGTTTGACCTACATTCCAATGACGTTTGTAATGTTGGTATACCCTGAGGGGTTTACTTTGGAAGAAGCTATTGATTCTTTGAAAAAATTCACATTCAGCACCAAATTAGATACTAGCTGGAAAGTTATGCAGATAATTTATAAAGAATTAACAAAGAAAAATTCAGACCCCAAGGAAATTTTCTATTGGGTGATGTTAACCTATCATTGCTGGCTGAGTAAAACAGCTGTTTTGGCTACAACTCCACGGATCTTTAACAGATCAGTATCACTTTCACAATATGATGTTTTTCGCTGTTAAACGAACACGCTTGTTACAACTGTGACACCACTTTTACCATTATTTTAATGATTAAAAGTGACGTCAAGTCAAAAAGGGTAGGCGGTGCACGATCTGACGTTACACTGTCGATGAACCCTGCGCATTTTTTAGGAAAGGCCCGAAATCATCGTGCATGATTTCATGCGAATGATTTAATGGCTTTTTAACTTGCCGAAAGTGAGTATTTTAAGGCTGGTTCTTATGACTAGTTATAGACTGTAGTTCGAATGGCCCATAGGTGGAGAATACGTCGTCACCAAATACCGTGAACCTCTTATCACTCGAATTTTTTACCAATTTTCTATTTGGTTGAAATTCGTTGTGGACGTATTGCAATACCTGTAATTTGTTCAATTCGTATTCAGTTAAAGTCATTTTCAGTATTTCCGAATAATTTTACAACTGCTTTATAATTTTTACAATGTTTTGATGTCACAAATATAAAAACAAATGACGCTTAGGAAAATATATGCACTTTGAGAAGTAAAAATTGAGTCCGAATTTCATGTACCTGGCAAATTAAAATAGGTAACCCGGAGGTAAACTATTGTCCCTCGAGACAGAAACCGCGGTATTCACCTGATAAAAATAAAACTAAACAGTGTGCTACTCGTACTTCGTACATATGTACCGTTGTACGTACGGCAATCCTAGCCTTCGCAGCGTTAAGTGCGACGGTCCGATCAACACGACAAACCTACTGGGTGCTATACTTTCACTTCTCCATCACACCCCCAAAAATATTAGTTCTCATCGAAACAATAAGTAGGAATATTGAATGAATTTGCACCCGAAAAAACTGTTACGCTCCGCATAAATTCAGGTGCTTGGGTCATGCTCGTAGCGAGGTGCGGCGACGTTCCAAGATCTTGCAACTGGAGCACACGGCAACGAAGTACCCCGGCCAGCCGCACAAGAAAATGGACGTACAATGCCCATGCATGGCGGTAGTTTTTGCAATATCATTTTGTGAAAGAAAGGAGGGACAACGCCCGAACCAACCACAGCAGGTAAAGGTATTCTTCAAATTATTAGTCTCTGGATGTTTTGTCAGCAAAAAAGTGAACTTGGAACTGAAAATAGTTCGTAGAGTTTGCTTTGGAGCCTGCTTTTGGTAGGCCACTATGGCAAAGATGTTAAAAGGGGAGGCAGGAGCAGTGTGCAATGCGCATGAGCATAGTTGCACAAACAAGCTTTGCAAGACAAAGTATCCTACGTTTCAATATTGTTTTGTTGGTTGTTTTTGTAGGGCATATTCAAAACCATCTTGTGGCACGACTTGTATGGGGGGAAGGGGGGGGGGGGAGGTAGGGAAGATTTTGCATTTTAACGAGGCGTCTTTATGGGCACAGTAAAGGGGCAGGGTTAACAAGATCGAAGGTTCCCTAGATTGAAGTTTCACTAGACCCAAGATCAAACTCTAGTCTAAACTACGATCGTATACAGACCATATCCCAATCCTTATACCCAATGTTTTTAAATCCAAGTCAGCTAGTCCTACCCTAGGCTAATCCTTAACCTTATTCTGTATCTAACCCTAATTCTAACAAGAAGTGAGATCTTCGTTCCAACAGATCTTCATCCTAGTAAATCTTTTATCTAGTGAACCTCCAGTGTACGTAGTGAGTAGCCACCACCCCATAAAGCGCCCTGAGTCAAGCAACATTTTGTCTGATTTTGCTCTAAAGAAGGCAGATTCTCCAATAATTTACACAATGTTCATACTTTCTTCAATACAAACCCCTAAGTTCCCCCAAAAAACTTCATATTTCTTCAACAATACCTGAAATTTATGGCACATTCTCATGTTATTTTTATTGTTGGGGCTCCAGCTTTCTGCTCCCCTACCCCATTGGGGAGCTTATTCCCCTTGATGTATTCTTTTTTCTGGGGAGTTATTCGTCAGAAGAATCTAGTATCAGGCTACAAATCTAGTCCGCATCACAGACTAGGGCCTAGGCCTGTAGCTGGGGTCATGGTCCCATGTTCTTTTATACAGATACCTCTCAGCATTCTGGGTAAGCCCATGAACATACTTTTAAAAATTATGGAAACACCTGGATGAGCTAGTAATAAGACATGTAGTTTTCAGCATACACGTCCTTTTGGGACTACCACACAAACGTCCTTTGGGTTATAGTGTCAAAAGTTTGTCAGATGCCCTACAGGCTGGCCTAAATGCCTTCGGAAATTTTTACAAATTTCTATTTATATCGATGCCCTACAGGCATATGCATAGGAGTGCTAGGAGTAAATGGGGGAGGGGCTAAGGCAAAATTGGCTCCTATGCATATCAAATGTAGGAAAGCGTGATGAGTAGGGGGCGAGGGTGGTGTTCTAGGCAAAAAAACTTAGAATAAATGGTATTCCATGCATGTGGTAATCAAAAGAAGCATAAATATTGCACAGCAGCTTTGGAACTGTCTCCAAAAAAGTAAGTGGTGCAGAATAAGGGAGAACCTATAGCCACAAAGCCCCCTGGATCCACGCTAAGTGCTCCCATGATGAAGACGCCCAGTGTTTTCACTCCTGTGTTACAAGTGGCAATGTCATACAATGCCGTGCTGAAAATTTGCTTGCTTTACCCTTGTTTTTTTGTATTGTTTTGAACTTTTGAAACAAACTTCACAGTAATGTTATGACTGACATGTGTTTTGCAATGCTGCCGCAACATGCCAGTTACCTGGATATATTCATTTCTTCGGCATGCATTAGTCTGTTTCCGCTTTTTACTTACAGTAATGGCACTGGACAGCAACACCAAAAGAAAATACTGAGTATAAAGATAAAGTCCTCCAGTTTTACCCCTCCAGCAAGAAAAAGTGTTTTCCTGTATATCCTGTTTTAGATTAAAAATGATGAAAATGTGTTGTGAATTCCGCATGATACCAGCCATGGCATGTTGTTATTATGAGAAGCTAACTGTGATAGTCGACTGGTTTTTGAATCATGTTGGGGGGGGGGGCACTGTTTGAATGTGTAGCAGCAGGATTGACAACCTGGGCTTCCCTCAAAAATAGAGGTTTCAATATCAGGTGTGGGAATTTCTCACTCTCGTGAGGAAAACTTTTTTGGAAAAAGTTGACTTTTTATGTTGCAACTTATCGAGATCCCCACCTTTGAACCAACTATTTTGGAAGGGGTGACACCTATCACCACCAAATTCTGAGGTTTATTGCCAACACTTGTTGGGGGGGGGGGTAACAGTAGCCGCCTGAGGGGTAAGTACTTGTGCTTTCTACAGTGTATCTCTGCAGGTGAGAATAGTATCTATTCAAATTTTCTCTTTTCTTACTTTTTTCAACCAAGGTTGTACATTATGATGTCAAGAAAATGACCAAGAGCTAAGCTGAGGGTCTCAGTGCAACTTTTTACAGAGACAGCTAAGACACCGTTTAAGACGGCGCTGAGGTACTGCAAAGGGAGCAGAGTGTTGTTGCTCTTGAGTCTGCATTGCGAGCACCATACTGGAAGTGTAACAAGTGTGCAATCATACTGAACATTGAAAACAAGTGCCACAGGCTAAAAGAAATTGATCCATGTGCCAAAGACATTCGTAGATACTTGTCTAAAATTTCAGCTTGCCATTGAAGTGAACACAAGAAATTACATTTGTGAAAGTGCAAGGATAAATGGCAAAATAATCGCACATGAATTAAACTTTTAGAAAAAAAGCTTGCATTTACTGCAAAACCTAATTTTTTCCCAATTTTTATCCATATAAATACCTGTGTATTTCCCTGTTTTCTGCCCATTCTGCCTTTCTAGAAGCTTAAAATACAGAAACGACCCATAGAAGGCAGTGGTTAATAGGTTTTCGCTGTGTCTTCTGTAATCGTTTTGATCAATATGTACGGTATAGCAAATGTCCACTCTCCTACAATTCACAGGTAATAACTCCATTATTCGCCATATCAAAATTTTTAGATAAAATGTATTATGGTCATGCTACATGTTCACTGCCTTATTAGAAATGAGAGAAAAAGAAATACTCACAGGGCTTCTGTACTGTAGCTACGTACAGTATGATCTAGAGCAACTAGATGAGTTGAAGCAGGGATTTGTTATTTAGAATATCAACTCCCTGGTTAGAGTGTACGGTATCAGTTAACACACAAAAATAAATAAAAGGTGTATTCAATATCTGTGCCCTTACAAAAATTGTGTGGTAAAAGTTCCAATACCACACATGAAAAACTGTGTCAACCTGTAAAAAAAAACTATGGTGGGTTGTGAAGAGTCGTTAAGTTTCTTTGAATTTTTGCATGACAATGTGTTTCATTAATAAACATTTGACACACATTTCAAAAGTGCCATGCAATGACATGCATTTCCACAAGTTGGACATGAGGCAATGTGTGGAAAACTAAAACCACATTTTGACCCACGTAACGTGTGGCAAACTGGGGTAAAGTAGGTAAAGTGTGGAATGTTTGGAGAGGTGTGGTTTTGAGTAAAGACGGTAAATTCAATAATTCGATTTGTTTCACTAGCCTTGTTTGTCACACTTTGCCCTGGTTTGTCACATGTGTCAACTTGACACAGCTGTGCCTACTTTGACCCAGATTTCAAGGTGTGGCAATCTTGCAGGAAAAAGCGTGGTACTGCGTATCAGATTGGTTCCAATACCACATGTGTCATCAATCATGACCACACTTTTTCATGTTTTATCACGTGATTATGTGTATTCAAATGTGGCATGCCACATGTAGCTTGTAGCAACCAACGGTTTACCACAAAGTTTTCTATTTTTCACGAAAATAAACATTGAATGATCAGTGAAACTACCATCATTTTAACGTTATAGTTGAAATAATGAATTTGAAAAATATTGACTCATGATTTAAAAAAGCCATTTAGGGCTTAGGATGCCAGGAACTGAGATATGCAAGCTCAGTTTGGGATGGTGCATTTTCTCTTGAAGAAGGGTAAAAGGAGGTCAAAATGTAAGAGAGGCACAATTTTCTATGAACCCATAGCTGTGACCAGTACTGAAATCAGTGTTGTAATACGTTATACCCTCTCTTGAGGCAAATAGCAGCAGATACTACAGATTGCTGCAGAACTTCTTATACCATCGCCCAATTCTGAATATAGGGAGAAATTTCAGGAACAATAGTTACCTGAATGTGAGTGCATTTTCAGAGAAATTTATAAATATTGCATTTATTTTACTTTTATATTCAAAGCCATATGAGCATGCAACCCGCTTCCAATTTGGAAAGAAAATTGCTAATGTGACCCAGTACAGTTTTATACGTTCATGAACTTTCAGTATACAATATATTGACTTTCAATATAAAAGGTGGGGATTGGGAGATATACCCTCCCCCTCCAACTTCATGAAAGCTGAAGGCAATAGCTACTTATACTTTGCCTACACACTTATGTCAATGAAAAAAACATGAAAGGACTACACAGGGACTGCCTGATATATCACAGAAAATGTTCAACATCTTGAATCAAAGAGTAAATACATTCTATGGGGCACTCATGTGTAAAGGCCTATGTAAGAAACAGCTTCTTATGTAAGGCAGGGGAGAAGTTTGGTTCACTGGGAAAGGGAAGTTGAGAAATGTAGTATGCAATGAGTAGAAATACATATTTTAAAGTAAGACAATTTATTAGCAAAAGTTTTTGTGCGAATAGCACTAGAAGCTTTTATCATACAATTTATGAAAACAAATAATGAAGTTTTGCGTTTGTCTGAAGTTTTTGACATACAGTCCTAACCACCTTTCCCTCTTATCTCTAAGTTGGTTATTATGTGCAACTCCTTGATTTGAATTGTCATGCCTTTAGCAATTTATGTCTCCCAGTCCCACCAGAAATTTAAAAAGTAATGGAAGCATCCATAACAACAAATTCACACTTCCATTTTGTTCCATAACTTGTGAGTGAGAAATAGGCACCTCTCATTAACATTCATCATGTGTTCCCTCCCCTATACTTCCAACCAAGGCTAGAAATGGATTATGTGACAATACGTACTGAAATAAATCACCATGCATACTTTCACTTTGTAGCAAGGCCAGAGGTTACATTCAATTAAGCTGGGGAAGGTACATTATAACCCATCCTGCATCAGGGAAGGCTGGCCTGTTGTGAGGGAAACTTTCCAGTTTCATCAAGCACTCTTGGTGTGTAGCAGTACCCGCACTCTTGGTGTGTAGCAGTACCCAACAGGGACTGCATGCAGTCTTCGTATCTTTAGTAAACAACCCATACTTTCAACATTCCTTCAATAACTTCAATAAAACTGGTCAACATTTTCTTCTATAAAACCCTCAAAACTTGCTTCGATAATAGCTCAAAGTTTTTGCAATATACTTCCAACCCAATGTTTTGGTTATACCATCCTTCTGTTTACCTGTCCCTGTATGTTGTTTAGGGCAGGATTCACTAGATTGAGGTTCACTAGCACAAGTAGGGTTTCGGTGGACGGACTAGCCAGCTAAGGTACAGCCAATTTGGTGGTGGGCCAACCAAGTTTTATGAGGTTGCACCATGTCACTATGGCACTGGCACTTCTTAATTTCCTCCCTTTACAAACAAAGTAACCAAAATTTTGTTGAAGTTTTGAATTTTGTCGTCTGTACCTCATGATATGATGCATTCAAACAATCCTTCACTGTTGCAAAGCAAGGTAGTGTGGTCCCCTTTTTTAAGGGAACAAAGGAGACATCCGGCCACCTACTACTCAATGGTAATTCAACCCTCCCTAACAGGCGGCATATGTCCACACACATTTTACAGTACATTACTCCCATCGGAACCCGCCGAAAAAATGGAAATATATTGCAGAAGATTTCATGTCTCATATTTTTGTTTTCATTAAGAAAAAAGTTTTTTTTTCATTAGAGAATCTCCCCTTCGTAGAGAGCAAACCAAGAAATTTGATAGTGCGACTGCATGGTCTTTTTCGGGGAGTACAGAGTTGTCAGGATGGTCAGGTTGATTTCTTCCAAAAGAAAGGAAAAAAGGTTAGAATTTTGCAACGTTTCATTTTCGTGTTTCTATTGAATCGAGCTACAATATTTGTGGAACCTTTATCGTTAAATAAATCCAGTATGTTGGAAATGGCTGGCGTTACAGCTAGATAGAACTGAAGATTAAAGCGCACGTAGCGCGTGCGAAAATTTTTTGAAGTTATAGAAAGAATTATTACAAAACTTACTGCCTACGGATCTGATAAAGAGCAATGTGGAATACTTTCTGAGCATATTAAATATACGATATGCCTACCACAGTCGGCATATGTACCGACAAGATCAGCAAATGTACCGACCGACCATCCCAGGAAGACAAGTGGAAGAGGGACCGCCCCTGCCCCCTTAAGTTACGCTACTGAATGGAATGAGATGTTCTTACGAACAAAAAGGGGCGTATTTTAATTTTTTTCTGTCACATTTTCGTCGATAACCAAACTTTTTGGCCCTCTTCACGCCTTCCGTCTTTTTTCTTATTTTACCCCGGAATCGCTTCAAACAGGGCCGTTATTAGAGCTTTTTACATCGAAAGGGGTTAATACCTGTGATCCCCACGGTTCACTGTCTTTGCCCTTCAACCTCCATAGCAGCCAGATGTGTTAATTTAGCACTCTAAAACAGTGAGTCACATTCGTAGTGTGATGAATTTTATTTGAAGTGTTAAATTTACAACATATCCATTTAGCTCACTAGGAATGTACGTTTATATAAAAGAAAGGTCTAAATTCAAATCAAGTTTAGATATATTAGAGGCTACTTATTCTAAGCAATCTGGGAGCTGCCCAGTGATATAATTCCCACTTGCCTCAAGCTCACTTTGGGTCACAAATGTAGTAAATTCTTTTGCTGATATCTCGAGTAATACATGTCCGATTTGAATGAAAGTTTCATCAAAATGCAAAGATCAAGTTCCTCTTTTACATGTGATAAGTAGATTTTTGCTTTAACCCTTTAATAATTTTCGTATCTTAATTGTAGGTCCTAGGTTCTCAAGTGGTCGTCCACAACGTGCAAGTAAGTAGTCGAAGGTATACATGCACAACCAAACATTTAGAAATAGGATATTAAACTGTTTGAATGATGAGCTCTAGCTACTGTAGGATTGTTAGGCCAATCGTCATAACGAAGGCTAAGGTAGGGAGCCGGCTTGTGGTGCAGTTCACGGAAAGAGAAGACAGATCGTAAACAAAATTGAAGACGGTTAAGTTGGTTTGATTTCTCGTTGATTTTATTAGGCTATCGATTCCTTCCTCACAAACTTCAGAAATCACACAGATTTAAAAGGCCGGTCACAATCAAGTATATACAAAATGACAAGTGTTTCGTCTTAGAAGTCAAGAACACAAGTGACGAGCTTGCGAGGCTTGGGCTTCCAAGCCCTCGTGTCTCTCGTGGCTACCTAAGAAATCCAGGAACTAAATGCAGTTCCCCGATTGTTTAAAAGTTGTGACGCACTCCAAAAATAAATATTAATCAGTACAACAATTTTGTATGACCAATGAGGAGGATGCAGAAATTAAAATTGGCCACACCTAGGGAAATATAGGATACAGCTTCCACATGGAAGCAAGATGTGGCGTAGGAATCGAACGTGACAGGAAACAGGAAAGGACCTGGGGATCTACAGTAGGACAAAAGGAAGGAAGTCTATAACTATGGGATAGGCTGCCGATTGGCTTGAAGTACCATGCCATAAATAAATGACCAATCACTTATGGCAGGGGAAACCAGACAGACTAGGGTGTTGTGTGCAATGTCTAAGTACTTTCACGCAAACTAGGTATTGCACCATCAGTAGGCAATCTTGGTGATAAACAACAAAAGGGCGGTCAGTATCCAACGATTCCAAAGGCTTAAAACCCCTTGATGTAAGTAGTGATAAATACCACTCGCTCCTCTTTCATTCTGTGAGAGCTCATTTTACCTTTCAAGTTAGTAAACTTACGATTTCCATGGAGGGCTGCGGTGTTCCCAGTGTTATTTGGAGGTCATAATACTCCTGGAACTCAATTAAAGGGGGACCAAGTGTCCTCTGAACGACTCTTGTTCAAAAAGCACTAACGACTTGAAGACATGGGGATAAAGAATCATTTGACATACTACAAACTCACTTTTGGAGACTTCTGCCACTTTAAATAAGGGGGTGGGATTGCCCCAAGGGATGAGAATATTTCGTACGTATTAACACACTAAATAGGATTTTTTGGGCTTTCTGGAGTGAGTTTAAGATACCATCTTCTGTGATTCCCACAATTATGAACATCTGGAGAGTACATCTGCAGTGCCCATGTACGAGACGTCCTGGCTGGAGGCCTGTACAAGAGGCTCGCGCCTCAAGTATCCCCGTTGAAAAGCCCAAAGAATAGCTAAAGGATCGATATAAAACAATTTATAATGACCATTGGTGTCAGGCAACCTTTCTAGCAATGAAGCAGGTTATTTGGAAAAGTTTTAGGTAAACTTCTGTCGTGAGTTTTGGGAGCACGGGCTATAAAATGCCGGTTTCCTGAATACGCCCTATTTTGATAAAAACGCCTTACTCGGAGCGATATGTTACGCCCGTTCTTAACAGCCTTAAAATATATTAACCATGCACACATATGGAGAGATTTCTTTACTTATACAGAAACAGGCACCTACTAAAGGAGAAATATCAAATTCTGTAAATGAAGTTTGCAAAGACGATCCATAGTCATCGAATTTCCACTCAACTGTAGCAACAAGGCGTCTTTCCATCCTCTGAACATTGGTAATAAAATGTTGACGATTGAAGATGTTTTATATGGTGTACGAGAAAAGGAGAGTATCATCATTTTTCCCACAATTTTTTTGTTTTTCAAAATACCGCTTTTGAGTCAATAATAATCAGCTTAGAAAGAGGAAAACTTGGTGCGCTTCGTACATAGCAGCTACTCTTTCCGTCCATGAATAGGGACAAAACTGTATTCTGCTTCCGCACCTAAAAGGTAGGCACCTGCTACAATCTTGCCTTGTGTCAAAAACCGCCATTCTGGACCAGCAGAGAAATAGCTCAGGGTTAACGCCAGAAATTGTCAGAGGAGGGATTCAACTCCCGGGGGGGGGGCGGCAATAAAATGAAACCCCAAACGCGACAAAGGGGTACCAGAAGGTTGGCAGAGGGGGTGGTTAGGTGCTTTCTGCGCTCCGAAAAGTTTGGGTTTTCACTGAAGCAAAATTTGGGTTTTATTTAAAAGCAGTTCAACTTGAACGTTTCGAGGTTTTGGAGGAAATTTGTCGGTTTTCGTTTAGTTTTGAGAACGTGCCTTTCATTGAGAGAAAAAAAAACAAAGTTATAGGTCGAGGTTACTGGTCGCAGTCGGGGTACATGTATTTCCCCAACCTGAGGGGAGAATTGCTACCCTTTCCTCCCAACTTTCACCGATGCATCGGCGTTGGCCATTCCCATGCCCGTACCTAGTCGAACCTCCTACAGAAGTAAAGGATGGTTCGTCGTCTTGTATAATTTTGTTTTTACCCAGGCAATACAAACAATGTTTGGAAATAAAACCTATTTCCACATTAATATTTAGCATTATATTATCATCATAATAATAATAATTACTACCCACACCCAATCAGGCTTAACACAGTGTACTATAGTAGCGAAGTTTTCTATGTTTATAACGAGGTTTTTTGTACATTTGTTTTTCTTGAACACTCATCAGCTCCTTGTCCTGGGGGAATATGGGAACCGCCCTCTGAGATTTTCTCACCCTAAATGAAAGTTTGTTTCACTTTAAAAATATATTAAAACTGCTGAAAATATCATTTTCGTAATAATAACTTTAAGGCATTTTGATTGAGGGAAATGGATAAAAGAAACTTGCTCTTTCCCGAATTATCACGGCGAGTTCCTTGACATCCGTAGACAGGTAGATGACCTCGCAAATGTCGGCTCGCCCAAACATGTAAAACCCTTGTCTCAAAAATCTTCCTTGACTGGTAACGTGTGCAGTTGCCCTAGATATCTGATACACGGGGCACACCTGTATGTAGGCTTAAATTCTTTATCACCCTGGTGTCTAATTTTCTCATTTCAACTGAAGATTGTACACTCCGTTCCTCGACAATGTTTTGAGAGGCAGTTTGTTAGCTCCCCGACACACCTGTAGACTAATATTTTTTGATATCTTGCAAAACGCGAAAGGAATCTATGCAATAACGCTGGTGAGTGTTTGTGAAGGTGTGTGTATTTAAGCGTGTTTGTGACGCTTGGCTTGTAAACACGTTATGTCAGGATAGCAATGGTGAATAATTGGCATACTTGGGACATTAAATTATCATATTAAGATAGACAACCTTTTTGTTTTTAGATGTGAATTGACTGCCGCTAAAGAAAGCGAGAACCATTGCAGTGAAATTTTTCCTAAGCAACTAAATTTTCTGGACTGATAGAAGTTTTCTAAACTTTTAACTTAAAGTTGCCTTTGAAATAGGCAGTTACCATAAGAAGAGTGTCCAATTGGTTCAGTCCAATTGAACTGTGGTCCAGTAGAGTCCAGTTGAACTGATCACAATAAAATCCTATTGAACAGGTCCAGGTAAGTCCAGTTAAAGATCCCAGAAGAATTCTATTGAACTGGTCCAGTAGAGTCCAGTTGAACTGATCACAATAAAATCCTATTGAACAGGTCCACGTAAGTCCAGTTAAAGATCCCAGTAGAATTCTATTGAACTGGTCCAGTAGAGTCCAGTTGAACGGATACCAATACAATCCTATATTGACCTGATCTGTTAAAGTCCAGTTGAAATTTAAAGCGCAATTTACTTGTTACGATAAAGTCCAGTTGACATATTCACAATAAAATCCAGTTGAACTGGTCCAGCGAAGTCCAGTTGAACTGGTCACAATGAAGTCCAATTGAACTGGTAACATTGAAGTCCAATTGAACTGTTAACAATGAAGTCCAATTGAACTGGTAACAATGAAGTCCAATTTGAACTGGTCCAGCAAAGTCAATTGAACTGGTCCAGGAAAGTCCAGTTGAACTAATCAGTCCATTTGGGTCCAGTTGAACTGGTCCAGTACAGTCCAGTTCAACTGGATCAAACTGGAATTTTCAGCTGGCATTTCCCTCCTCCTTGTCACTCTATTCACACCCTCATCGTTATCTTTCCTGCAAACCTGCTGACGCTGTCGAAGCTCCAGGTCCCTCTCATGGGAAGCTTGGCTCCTAGTCGGGTAATTCTAGACACCCCTTTTGAGAAGTGCATTTGCGACGACACAGAAGGCACTTCTGGGAAAAATAAATGTCTTGGTAGGATAAGCGCCAACTGAAGTTGGTATCTGAATATGATACTGCCAGAGCTATGGTAATATCAATTTTTTAGTTAATTGTGACCCATGGTTTGTTTAGTGTAAAACCTGGTACGACCTGGTATTTTATCGGAGCCGTGCGATGAAGTCAACCGAGAGCCCCATTACAATTTCCTTTACCACAGGCTCTTTGGTATCGCCCTCTTTACCCTAGAAGAACCTTTCAATAATTTAAACAGGAAAAAGGTTAAAAGGGAAAAGGATGCAAGGGCAAAGGGCAACACTAACAAAGTACATTCTTGTCTGTGGTCGGCGAGGCTTTTGTGATGAAAAACTTAACTGCCAATAAAAATAATTAAGAAGCCCCGGCTTGTATCGTAATACTCAAAAAGATTGAATAAAATGGAGTGTATAAAACTGATCATTTGGTAAGTCTTAGTATAAGTGTACATTTTGCTAGAGGGAACTCATACTAGTAATCGGACTCGGTTCCAGTGTCTCTTGAATTCCAGCACTGTTTGTTAAATCGACCCTACGTTGATTTGGGTCATTATATCATAAATTTGCAACCATGTTCGACTAAAACCTTTCATTCCTGACCTGGAGTCAGACAAGATACTGAAAGCACGTAGGAAATTCTTTAGAAATTACCCACCATAGCCGCATAAGTTGTCAGTATCGACAAAAAATATCGTATCTACACTTTACAAGGATGCCACCTCCTTTGAAAATTGCCTGCCTGATATTTTTCCATGAATTCGTGCATGCCCATATTTGTTTGCACTCTCTTTTGTGGTTTGCACTCTCTTTTGTGGCTTGGAGTCTGATTGTTTAAAGTGTAATTAACAACGATTAGTACAAATATACCGGCAAACTCCATCTGCCAAGCAGTTAGCAAGACTGACTGGTTTCCCTTTGTGAATCAACAATATATTTATTTGATGGAAAAAACAGGTAGCACCAATGTTTGAGCTTATGTCAGGCGATGGGGTTTGTAACATGATATACCTCAGTAGAACAAAAGAAAACTGAGGTTGAAAAATATTTTTAAAGTGGAATCAAGTCAAGTCACTATGTTTCTTTAGTTATACAGTTTGCAAAAATGTAGGGAAGCTTTTACAAATCTTTAAAAGGCTAATAAAATTCCCAAGAGGACAGGTGGCTGGAGAAAGTAGTAGAATAGATTTATCAACGGGTTACGGTCGTATACCTAAAAGTTGAGGCGAAACAATAAAATTGGGTGGTTTTCGGCTCTGTTAAAGCCGGCTAAAAATGTTGTTCTCTTCATAACGTTGAACATTTTTTAGAGGGTTAAACACTGTTCCATAGCCTCCTACAAATCCCACCAACAAACCCATGCATTTGTAAAATGACCTGTCAATGGTTTAACTTCAAACTATTGAAAAATGGTCAAAATGTGACTTTTGTGGTTTGCCTAAAAGCATCCAGTGTTATTTTAAGATAACCGAATCCTTCATTCGGAATAGCTTTTTAATGTTATATGCTTCTATCGCTTAGAAAAATTTCAAAATGTAGGTTTTAGTCTTAATATATCATTTTAAGTGCTGTAATCAATGTTTCATCAAATGGCTAGAATGATCGCCTTCCTGCAAATTCTTTGCATTATGACATCAAGCCATCTGTCCCTCTCTGCAAAACAAGCGTCAGACTCTTTGCCGTATAAGCAACGCAGTGGGTATTATGTACATATGTGAGGCTACACTGTGTGGCTGGTACTTAGGTTGTGCCTCTATGTTATGATATCTCTATGTTCCGACATACCATTCCTAATCCTCTCACTCTAACCTAACCCCACCCTAACCCTATCTCAACATTGACAGTCATGTAGACTTACAGGAACGTAAATAGGTCGGAACAAAGAAGAGTCGGAAAATACAGCAGTCAACGCTCAGAAGTTGCCTTTACTGAGCACAATCACGCATACAATTCCTTACTGGTTTGCATATAATTACACCAGAAACACATCTTAGAAATTATCACATCTATGGTCGGAACATCTGAGTATACAAGGTAGTCGTTGCTTGACGTATAGTATTGCTGTAACATAATAGTCCTCAAAGAAGCCAAGTTACATACATCACAATCACATTTCGAAGCCCTCTCTATGTTTTGTAGACTATGATATCCGAAACGACAAACTCGATGTTCGGTATATCAATGACAGGGCCGTGGCCAGCGGGAAGGGGGGAGGGGCATGCTAAAAATAAAAACTAATATGGGTACCCTCAATAATATGTTAAAATCAATATGCTTGTGAAGAAACTTGTAACATTTATCAATTCTAATTTTTCCTTTTGCAGCTTACAAGGTCTACAATATGTCATTTCTCCCCATATGGAGGGTATTCCGACCAACATTTTCTTGCAAGAACTTTGCTTCATCAGCGCTAAAATCTATCGGTGCTCCCCTAGGCTACTAGGATGGGCGACCCGCACTAGATGCCAGCTTTGTAGAACTGCAATGCTGGAGAGGGAAACTTGACCACATAGCTAGAATTATAAACATATAAACAGTTCGTTGCTTTACCAACGAAAGCACAGTTTTGGATCAGGAGTACCTTAGAACGAAGAAAGCAAAACTGCAAAAATTTCTAAAAATTGAGAATTTATGTAGTAAACACATGATAATTTCATGCTTCACCAACGATTCATAATTTTTATCCCAGCCACATCACATAAACAGAAATTTCTCAGAGTAGGGGTGTCTCATCCCGCTACTCTGGAACAGCATCCTTTGTCTTACGCCCAGAAATTTAATTGGATAAATATCATTCATGAAATAAAGAATATTTCTATGGAAACAATCCAAAGATGTGCCAAAGATAGCACCATGTTTGCATTAAAGCCAAGACTTACATTTTACGGTCTCCCATCAGCACCTTCTCCCTAGAATGGCATCCATGCACAGGTCAAAAGAGAAGAGTCCTCCCAAGTGTCAACTGTCGATAGGTACAATGCTTAGTGATTGGCTTAGAAAGTGTCGTGAACATCCCATTTGGCTTTTGCTTAAGGTTTGGCCCTGTTTCCCACTATAGTTTGAAGTTAATCTTTATTACTTTTACCTGGTTGAAATAAAAACTGGTATTCAACAAAGGGTGCCTAATATCTTGCTAATTATCACTTTACTTTTGTTTCTGATCTACTGTTTATACAGCCTGTCAAATTCCAACCAAATAGTGAGAATCGCCATATAAGAGAAACCCAATTAACTGAACTTTAAAAGGTCCATGCAGCAAGTTACCTCAAGTCTCATAAGCTATCCCAACAAATTGAATTTTACAGTTACTTTCAGCTTGCTGTGCTTCCAATGTACGACATTTACACCCTAATGAGAAATATTGCACATGAGGACTGTACATGTAAAACGAAAGAAACATTTCAATCTGCAATTAAAAGTAGGACAAAAACTTTGACTGATATAGACATGAAACAAAAAAAAAGCAACCTAAATTCACTTTGAGTATTGTCATCATTTTCTGTTTGACAAGTAGAAGTAGTGAACAATAAATATTTCCCCTACTGCTGTCAGGCATTGCAAATATATTGTTAAAAAGCTTATTACGAAATAGCTTCAAGAAAGCGTTAGCTGTAACATATGGGCTACGAAAATGACCGCTAAGAGATTTCGGCTGATTGTACTTACATTTTCGATGAATGTCATGGTAAGAAGAATTTTACACGTCACAGAAAGTGGATGAATAGAAGGATAAATGACTCAAATTGTTAGATTTCCATTGAATTTTGTTGACCTGTGATAGGGTCTTCGTCGAAATCGTTTACGATTGTGAGGAGTAGCCATTCCGACTCTATTAATGAAAAAACGTCATGCTTAGAAAAGTCAATACAGCTTTGAATTTTTTTCTTCCCTTTATAATCTGACCGAAACACGCAATCTGACTCATATTCTTTATAATCAATTAAATGGCAGTGTACCAATTTTCAATTCAAACGTCAAAGAACACTTTTGAAATCCCAAAGATTTTCTCTTTAAGTCTGTTTGAAATAACACACAGGCCTGGGATTACTCAATGCATGGATGTCTGAAACTGCTCATGGTACAATGAGTTTACCAGTCTGGTTAACTCGCAGCAATATACCATCGAGAGTTATAAACCTTCTGTCTCTCACCTTCACTGAGCTTGTTAGATTATCTATACTTAAAAATTGAAACAACTTTAATGTACGCAACTCGATGATGGGCTATTTTGATGAGAGGTCCTGCAACTATTTCCATTTCTTTTTCATCTTCCACAGCTGATATTGTACCTCGTAACGATCTATTCACTCAGACTGTAAGTATTGGTGACAAAGATGTAACCATCAGCATGAGGATCGCTACAGATGAGCTCCTGGTTGAGCAGTTAAGATGGAGAAATAATACTCATCTCTGGGGAGGATCAGTACCTGGAATTGATCCCAACTTTGGCGCAGATATTTTTATAATTGATGAACCTATAACAATGTTTCACGAAGGAATATATGAGTGTCACAGAACAGGAGACAGAGCGTCAGCTAGGCACGGGTTAAATCTACTGATAGTAAGAGGTAAAGGAGAAAGTTTTTTATTTAACAGGAAGGAAGCCAGAAACGTTAGTTTTAGTATCCATTACGTGTGACGTATTTTCGACAATTTTCTAAATTGAAGGAAATAACAACTTATTCTTAATCCCTTAACCTACCTTGATTTATTTCTTATCCGCAAATTAGGCCTAATATGTATGAAAATTGGAAGAGTGTAGCTCTAATATGTACATAGGGGAAGGTTTAAAAGTGAGTTGAGGTGTTTGTGTGACCAGAGAAGTGTGTCGCGTAGTCTTCCCTACGTGTAATTCAACTGGTACAACAACTCATACACCTATGCAGTAACATAGTTATAATGGGGCCGGGTGTGACATCCCCAAGCCGGTCTGTGAGTCAGTACAACGACGACCAGACCAGTGAAGGGGGGGGGGTCATTGGGCCATGGCCCCGTCAGGGATGCAACTTTTTTTTTTTAGATCGTAAAAATACGTAATTTTGTAATACAAGTTTTACTTCAAAAGGTAGCATATGTGGCACCAGATTGCATGTAAGGACAGCTAATTTTTCAGAACTTTTCCTTCCTCCTCCCCCAGGCCGGCGATCACACAGCATACTGCATCCCCTCCCCCCTTGAGAGAAATCCTGCGTTCGCCACTGGGCCATTCTATACATCAATTCTCATTTCAGAGAAAAAAAAGGTTAAGTCTCTTCGGTGTTGCAACTTAACGAACGAATAATATCTTCTACTACTAGCCTATAAGTTGAAAACTTTGAGAATAATTCTTTGAAATACCTTCTATAAATCTGCACGTTTCGCACGGTATGTTCCTCAATACGTGTAACTTTATTTTGCTTACAAAATATCACTTTAAGATGATGTACCTGAAAATGTTGGACTCCGCTTAGAAAAAGCAGTTTTCCGTACCCTCACTCTAATGCTGTAGCGTTACTAATGACAAGAGGACGATGGTGTTGCACATTGTTTAAGTAAGTCTGAACGAAGGCTAAGGGATGCGTTGATGAGCCCGAAATTAGAGCTTTTGTAGGAAATTTACAATTTCTAATCCGCCAAAGGTCAAAGAATCCAAATTAATATTCTGACAGCTCATTTTAGGTTTTCCAGATTTTGTCAAAATAGCGCTGTAAAGACGGACAGGTTTTCTGCCAAAGTTGAAACCCTACAGTAAAATAGAAATCCCCATGTTAGGAACTCATAACATTGATATCCTTTAAAGCCTCTGTAAAAGGCTGGAATTCAGCTTCTGTAACATATGTGCTCTCTTTCATTTATTCCGTGGTGCAGTGTCCCACAATGGAGATTCAATGATCTCGTCGGTAACGATTATTACGACGCAATACAAGTTAACTTATCTTGGAGGTCAGTTGCCTAGAAGATTAATTTATTAATTCCCTCAGTGGTTACAAATTCGTCTCTGTATCCTTGTTTTCGTGCCTTTCGCTGTATTTAAATCTTTAAATAGTAACTGTTAATCAGGGTTGGTGCCAGGTGGGGAATGCAGGCACGGTCCTCTTCGCATAGGTAATTCCCCTTTCAAAGAATTTTTCCATTAAGAGAGGAGCCTTAGTCGGTTTGATAAACTACTGCATGTAGTACCCAACGGCGCCAGTCGCTCGAACTAGAAGACAGAGAGCCGCCACTCTAACAGGGAGCAGATCCAAAGGTTTACCTGTTTTTGTTGGAAAGGGGCAATTTTGTCAACAAAAATGCAAACATTTGGGTGCGCTTTTCGCGTGGTAGATTTATTTCGGTTTCGTCCTAAGTTTCCTTCCATAAAACTAAATGGTACAAATCATTCAATTTACTAAGTAACATGAAGGAAAAGTAAACGGTTTATTAAAGGTTGTGAATTTTACCCCACATCGCGTAACCTCATTGATGGTAATTTGGATCTGTCTTGGGTAAAGTGAGCGACTTGCGAAGGTGAGTTTGGCGTTTTAATCAAGCAGAAGGGTTGTTGATACAGTGCATGTAATCCACGATAAGTGCCAGCTGCTCCTACAGTTGATCTAGTTTTGGTCTCAGTGGGTACAGTTTTGATTTTTTACTTTGGCTTACCCGTAGTTCTCTGCTCGTTCCATGCGTTTTGAAATTTCACAATTCATAACCTCAGAAAAACTCTAAACCAGCGCGCAACTTAGTCTTTTAAGTATGCAAGGATATTGTGCAGAATACACCCTGCAATGGCACCGTAAAAAAAAAAATTAACATCCCCTCATCCCCATCGTCATCGGGGCTGTAGCGCCTTGGGTCCTCTGGCCCCTCTTCCGTCGGAGAGCCTGCCTGGCGCCATCCCTGCTGTAAATCAGCACTAACCAAGGTATGTAGTTCCAAATATCAAATATACTAACATGGTAATTAATCTGGCTGCTGTAGACTGGTGTATCATACTTTAAACCATCCTTCCATCCTTGTCCTCCCTTTTTATTCCAAGAAACACTCGAACCGTTTGCGCATTTACCATTAAGAAATCCTGGCCATATGCCAACTGCCCATTCAAAGATAAGACCTGTTACCATGTAGGCTAACCTACCAGCGTTATGTGCGCTCCTACTTGTCCTGTGGTACTATTTGGACAAAATGCGCTGTTTGTGAACCAAGCAAAGATCCGGGAAATAAGCTTTAGTTTAGAGTTCCTTTACTACAGACAGCATATCACAGCCAAACGTTGTAAGCGCTTCTCGCACAGACGTTTATTTTCTGTTGTCTATGTATGACATCAGTTTGACCAAAAAAGAATCGGACATGATATCTTTCGGTGAAAAATATCGTAGGCTATTTATTTATTTTTTATTGACATATAGTTAGTGATGGTGTCCCTTGGGGAGGCATCCACCCCGGTTTTTCTCGTTCCTGTACTTCCCAGACTAAATGTGGCTCTTTATCCAAAATATGCAGGCTACTCGTTTGCATTAGAGATACCCTCGAATGCAATTGATTAGACTCTGGATTACTGAAACGTCCTGAAATGTTTTTTTTTTCCGCACGCTTCGTGTGAACCCACTACTCTGACTTAGCATAATTAAACCTACTAACTGTAAAACAGCTTAAGTAATTTAGTTAAAAAAAAAACCCACTGCAGTGCCGTACCACTTCCGTGCCCATTCATACTTCCCTTCGACATCAACTAGACAGGCTGTTAGTGCAAGTAAGGCATGCTAGTAGCCAGAATGTCTAAATCACGATTTTAATGCGCATCAAATGCCTTTTGAAGATAGTTTACGTGCTTTTCTGTTATGTGAATAATTTTGATATTATCCAAGAGTTTCCGGGGGTATAGCCCCCCTGGCCCTTCTCCAAAACGGGATGTTGCTCTGGACCGTTCCTATGGGGAGCGATTTGCATCCTTTGGTATTGCAAGGTTATTCCTTGTTAATAGCCCCATAATTTCTTCCGCCTACCATTTACCCTCACGTTCAAACCCTGGTGCCGCAACTGCATACAACGGCGCCCGAAGAGAGTTATGTCAAATTATTTTTGGTTGGCACTAGAGGCCCTGGTTCACGAGCAATATGGGCATTACATATACATGCTCTGACTTACCACAATATCTACACATTAATAGTGACCATGGAGCGTGCTTTGGCATATGCGTCCGCAAAATTGGATTTGAAAGTAGGCAAAATCTCATAACACCCCTTACAAAGCCGTCTAGCTTTTCTCCTACGCCCGTGCTAACGAAGTGTTGTGTTGTGGGTCAGTCGCCTTAGCAAAGGCTTAGGTACAGGATCGGTTGTGGTGTAGCTCCAAATAGAATTAATCCAGAGGAGAAGGAGAAGGAGAAGGAGAAGGAGGAGAAGGAGAAGGAGAAGAAGGAGAAGGAGAAGAAGGAGAAGGAGGAGAAGGAGAAGGAGGAGAAGGAGAAGGAGAAGAAGAAGAAGGAGGAGGAGAAGGAGGAGAAGGAGAAGGAGAAGGAGAAGGAGAAGGAGAAGGAGAAGGAGAAGGAGAAGGAGAAGGAGAAGGAGAAGGAGAATTAGAAGGAGAAGGAGAAGGAGAAGGAGAAAGAGAAGGAGAGGGAGGAGAAGGAGAAGGAGAGGGAGAAGGAAAAGGAGAAGGAGAAGGAGAAGGAGACGAAGAAGAAGAAGAAGAAGAAAAAGGAGGAGGGAGAGGAGAAGATTTATCTCAGTTCCAACTCTGATTGGTTGCATTCTCAAAGATGATTAAGATCGATCAAATTATTTACATGATGATTGTAGACAAATTATTCCGGCCGGCCTATTGCAAATATCAACTATATACAAAGGTGTTTGACCACATGTTGTTTACGTTTCAAAGTCTGGAACACGAGTGTCTAAGGCTTGCGGGCTTGGACTTCCAAGCCCTCGGGAGTCTCGTGGCTTTCTAAGAAATCCCGGAACTAAAATGCAGTCCCCCGATTGTTTAAAAGTTGTGACGCATCCTAAAAATAAATATTAATCAGTACAACAATTTTCTTTGACCAATGAGGAGGATGCAGAAAGTAAAATTGGCCACACCCAGGGAAATATTGGATACAGCTTCCACGTGGAACTTTGGCGTAGGAATCAAACGTGACAGGAAACAGAAAGGGACCTGGGGATCAAGGACAAACGGAAGTATACTCGTAAACAAGAAGATGGCGTCCCTCTTGATCTGTAATGAAATGAGCACTAGCTATACTACATGACATCCCCCTTTGTTTCTTTTAAAATTTTGAGAACACAGTTTGAAAAAATTTTACTCTTAAAAATGATGCGACATTACTTAGGTGTATATGACAAAATGTGTTTTTTACAATTAAGAAACAAATGAAGAAGTACAAAATGGTGAATGAGTGCGAGACAAAAGGTAAGGAAGGAAAGTGGTTCCCTGAACCAAAAGGAAAACACTGTGTTCGAAGGAAGCAGCTCGACTAAATTATGCACGGCGTAATCATACATTTGAATCAAACGTTTTCTCAAGGCAAAACTATACGTATTTACACTGGGATACCAAGAAGCAAAGGAGAAAAGATATCCTAACACTTTGCGTAAATATGACAACATGAACAAAGGATAAGTTATCCTCTGAAAGTAAACGGACTTCTGTTACTCTCAAAGAGAAGTTAAACTGAGCAGTGTAACTGAAACAAGAACATGCAGGTGTACTCAGAATTATAACATCTGGTGATAAACCAGAAAATTCTACCTACGATAAGACTTGAACAGAATACAGCTGACAACAAGACGACTGTGAGCAAAAGGTTAAACTTAAGATTTACAAACAGCATTAAAATGTGAACACATTCGCTTGTTGATAAAAGGATGAGCAAACTAAATTTACTGTCAGGTTCAACGAAAGTTCATCTGTGATGTGCATATATGGGGAACAGTGTTGCTAATATTCCAGGTAGATTCTATTAAACTGGGTAAACCGATCTGACGAATCCACAATGACATACCACTCCTGTCTCACACATTTGATTGGCAGTAAAATATTTGCTCAGGTTGTATGGCGTAGTGAAGATCGGTTTCCCCACAAGAAGCAAAAAACTAAAGGTAGTAGTACATGAGAATGCATGGAGCAAGGATAACATTGATATATCTCTATATTATCAAAACGTTATCTCAAAGATGTACATAACAGGGGTAAAACCACCTGATCATTATAAATACAATATGCAATGAAGATTGTATGAAAAGCAAAACATGCGTGGAAGATAATCGTTGAATCGATGCCCGTCTGTTACTGAAATAACTGGCACAAACTTATCAGGACCACCTGTTATCTGGACACGGCTAAAATTTCATTGGTGTCTGAATATTGATAGGCGTCCCACCAAAATTTATTCGGCTTCTCATCACGGCGCCTGCCCATAAATTGCATGCCCAAAAGAATTTGTAAATTGCCCATGTGAAAACGTGCACGGAAAACTTCCATCGTGCTATGAGGAGCATGAGCTAAATTCGAAATTGTAACTTTATTTGGCGGTCATTTAAAGGCACTGTAGAGGCCAAATTATGATTAAGTTTTACATGTCTCTGGCACAGAGAGACATCGATTGGTTCTACACGATAAATCGCAAAAATGTCCTTACAAGTGACTGGTGGCAAAATATTGCCGGTTTCATCTTGAAAATGAACATCAGTTTGTAATGTGTAAAAATCCTTGTTTACACTCATATGCACATTGTCACTGCATGCTGCTTCAAGTTTATCAACATTTGTAATAGGTTTGCTTTCCTTTGATGCTCTCACAAAGCAGGGTTTAGACCTGTTAAAATTAAATACGTCTTGCAGAACATCGCCTTGTAATGTCTGCAGAAGATAGTGAGTGCGATCAAGAATTTCATGTATGACTAATGGTCCAACCCATTCTGCAACAATTTTACGAAAATTTGCAGTAAGTGAAGAGCTGGTTGGCTTGTATAAATACACAAGCCGTCCCGCTGAATAGATTGGGCTCTTTTCTAACTTATTCGTGATCTTAGCATTTTGCTTATCCTGATTATGCTTTTGAAATGTAAGCATTGTTTGAGACAAGTGCTCAAATCTTTTCTTCAGAAAATCAACATGCTCACTGTATAAATGTGAAAGTCCTTCCATTGGTTTGAAGGTCAAATTTGTGAGATCAGGTGGCTTACGACCATAGACTAGCTCGAAGGGACTGTGGTCACCCAAGTGGGGGGAGGAGAATGCGTTATACGCATAGGTCGTAGTGGGAACGTATCTTA
>WURT03264758.1:0-67500 GCA_009936505.3 Holothuria glaberrima | reverse complement strand
ACCAAGAGCCCGATTGTGTTTGTCACTGGACGTTTGGAATTTCCAGTGCTGAGGTACAAATTTGCTCTACGCAAATGATATAAATTATTAAAAAAAAAACCTATGGCACCAGTCTCATTAAAAAATTATGACTACTTTCAGTAACGTAGTCAAGGGCGCGACGTCACGTATTAGTAGCTAAAATCAAGAAACTGTATCGATAAGTATATTCCTGTTTGAACGTGCTCAAAAATTTCCAAATTGAATTAGTTGACCTAAACAGGGATTGCAATTGAACCATAATTTTTTTTAATCGGATGTCAAAAGCTAAGGAACATACAAATATTAAAAGGTGTATGTTATTTCACTCATGGCACACTTTGAAGTTTCTAATAAAATGGAGTAGGAGTAGCCGATTCACAATCTGACGTGGCCAAGTGTGGTGAACTGTTCTTTTGGAGAGAATGTTATCCGGTCATGTTTAACAAATGACAAGTTGAAACCACGCTCTTGATCATTCTTCACCAACGAAGAAAACCCACTAAAGCATATCTAATGTTTCTTTCTCTTTTTGACCTTGTTGTGAATTGTTGTTTACATTTTTAACTTTACTCCCCTAACGTTCACGCAATTAAGGTAGCACTTAATCTTTAGATGTAAAATATGCAACTCTTTTGAATTTAAATATTGCAAAGGGCTTGCATGGTAAGGGATTATGTCCCCCGGGTACGCACGTCAGTGTCCTGCTTTATCCAAGTCACCTGATAGATGAACACAATACATCTTTCGTTTTACAGGACCCATCATATGCAAATATAATTGAGCTTTTCAACGGAGGTTACTTAGCTACGAAGAGAGGACAGGTAATAAAAAGACAAGGACATTCCTTGTCAACCTGAAAATTAACGACAACCTGATATGAAAAGATGGTCATGGTCATCACCAGGGTCGTTCCTAGAGTGGATGTGGGGGCGTGTGATACCCCATTTATCCACGCAGTCGGCAAAATCCTGCACTAGTCGACAAAATGAAGGAAAAGGGAAGTGCAAACAAAGAAAAGTTACAGGGAAGAAGAAAGAGAGAGAGAGAGAAAAAAAGAAAAACAAAGAAAAACAAAAGGGGGTAAAAGAAGAGGGAGTGAGAAAGAAAAACTACATAGGGCTCTCAGTATCATTGTATACTAAAGGAGTTCATCGTTTATGGTAGTTTACTTTTCTGCCAATGAGTAGGTAAATTCTGCACTAGTCGGCAAAATGAAGGAAACATGAGGAAAAGAAAGAGAAAAAGAAGGGAAAGAAAGAATACAATTTCTCTAATAGGAACCCAAAATTTTCGGTGTGCTACGCGCGCTGTAGAGCCACTCCAGTTTCTTCAATAGTTCCATTTTTCAAAGCTTGCTAGCATGAGTCCTGTCAACCTTACCAAGTAACATGTAGGCAGGGTGCACAGGTTATGTGGAGGTCGTAAATTTTATCCCATATCGCAAAGCCTAGTTGCTTTTCTCTGGTGTGTCTCAAGCGATACGGGTCAGTTGGTGAGCAACTCACGAAGCAAAGCTGGCTATTTCATCGGGTAGTCCATGTGGATTCGCCACAATTATGTTGTCCTCGATAGGGCATACAATCCCTGCAGTTTTTTTTTTTTTTTTTTTTAATTTTTGTTCTTAATGATTACATGCGTTTTTTGTGTAAGCCTAACAAAAATTTTCCCGTACTTCGCGCGCTTTGCAATTTCACGATTCAGATTCAAAACAACACTATCAGTGGGCAACTCGGTTCTTAAAGTATTAAGTGATTTTATGCAAAATATGCCCTGCAATGGCATGGGATAGTAAGGCTCCTTCATATCCATTTCTCACGAACCCTTTGACATAGGGGCTGTCGGAACTTGGGGCCCTCGGATGACCGGCCCCCTGTCGGGAAAATTCTGTCTCCAACCATGGTCGGTTTACTTATTTTGGCTTTTAAAAGGGTCATTTCTGCATAAAATGCCAAATATGGGGTACGCTTTGCCCACTCTACCTCAGTTCCGTTACTTATAGCTAAATATAGTACAAACCATTTCCATCTTTTCAGTAACTTAATAAGTAGAATATATCGACTTATGTAATATGGCGGGAATTTCATCTCATTTCGCTAAAACTAAGTTAATGATCTCTTGAGTCTGTCTTGCGGTACGGATAGTGACTCGAGGAGGGAAGTACAATGTAAATTGTGCTTGATAGGGCTCAACAGCCGGGAAAACTGACCTATATAATCTTCAAATAACTACAGATTCTTTTTAGTGTAGGCTTACCAAAAACATTTGCTCGCTTTGCAATTCTACAGTTTAGATTCCCGAAAAAAAAAAAAAAAAACAATTTATAACATCACGTAACTACTTTCTTCTAGTATCAACAAAATTTTATGCATTATATACCCCTTAATGACATGGTAGAGGACATAGGTTTTCTTCAAATTCACCCTCACTAACCCTTCGAAGGCGTCGGGGCTGTCAAGGCTTCTAGTAGCTGCCCACACCCTTCAGGCAAATCCTGTCCCCACCGCTGCTGGACAGCTACCGGTTGGACTAACGGTTCTCTTTAACCTCCAGTTGGCATTTGCTTCTCCTCAGTCGGCAAATACTGCACGGCTCCCCATGAAAAATGCTCTGAGGACGCCCCTGGTCATCACAGCGTATCCGATTCGCAACCAATTCAGAATTTTTCAACGATCAGATTTTTAGAGGAAAGGACTTGACATGCATGATATAAGATGTGAGAAAAAGTTTAATCTTCCACTCTTTTTGAGAAATGTGAGTCGTTCTCAAATTTACATTTAGAAGGTTTTATAAAACCAAGTACAGGGCGTCTCTTCTTAGTTTTATACGACAGAGCTTCATCAGTAGTCGCCTTTTTTTACAATGGCGTGTTGTATAGAGTGCTATAAAGCAGCTATCAGTGCATCTAACAAATTATCATTTTACCTTCTCTTCTGTCTCATTTATTTGCTAGTCTGTACGAAACTGATTTAAAAATGTACATTTTGGATTTATTGCCCTTTTATAAGCAATAATTGGATGGAAACCAGACGGGACAGTTGCTGATCAACAAAAATAAATTCTAGTGTTTATAGAAGCTCGCGTGTAGTTGTCGTTTCTTCGTTGTGGCGCTGTTGCAGTGATCTTATTTGTAAGGAGGTCCTTTGTTTATAATCAATGTCGTTAATTGCTATGTAGATCTCCTCAGGAAAATGGTTTCTAATAAAAAGTTTCTTAGTAAAGGAGTTTCTTCTCTCCAGAAAATCATTCTCGTTACTACAGAGTCTGGCGTATGTAAGTTCTTCACCCATTTTTAAACCTTTCAAGGTGGGGAAGGGGTGAGCAGGGGGTACGATCGATGCATTTAAAGTTCCAGTTGGCTCAGTAAAGATTTAATTTTTATTGAGATTGCTTGATTGAAAATTCTAGGTAGGCAGTTACGCCGGTATCAGAGATTTCAACAGGGTGGGGTGAGGAGGCTAGACATACCTAAATGCATTCGGATCATCGTAAGTTTTAAATTTTTATGAGGCAAAAGTTTCCCCAGGGTGCTTGGTCCTTGTTCCGTCTCCTTGATTACAGTCTTGGATGTTACACGAAAAGAAATAGCATAAACCCCCAACTGGAACAGGATCGTCCATCTCCGAGGGTCATCATACAGATTCATAGAGTTTATAAAGCGCTCTATCCAACAGTGGGCTAAGAGAAAAAAACAGTTGGTTTATGAAGGAACACTTGGTTTATGAAGGAACACTTGGACGCTCGTGGGGCTAGCTCACACCGATCTACTCTCTTGCAACATTTGGAAGCTATATCCTCTTCTGCAATTAGCCATAAAGACGGTTTACATCTTACAAAGAGACCCTGTTAAACCTTCAGTTGAACGTCTTGGTTGGTCTGGCTTTTACTGTACACACCACGCAGTGGTTGGTGTTTGCAAAAGCGAGACCCTAGGATCATGCATTCGTCAGGGGCCATGCGATGTTTTCCCCGTAGTTTCCGAGAAGAGGCGAAAAGGTAAAAATGGGAATCTTTTAATCTAACTAAAGATATTTCAAGATTGGAACCATTAGTGCCTGACATACTAGGTATGTACATTGTCCATGGTACGAAAAGAACTGCATTGGTTTGGTGAAAGTCTAGGTCAATCTTAGATGGAGGATTTTCAAGAAATAAGCAAACCTCCTAAACATCTTTAAAAAATGTAACCCATTAACTACTTAATACATATATTAATGAAAGATTCGTGTAATTGCTTTTTTGGAGGCAGAGGTTACATAAAGCCATCAGAGGTGGAACGTTGTAAGTTTCATAAATACGATATGTCATGAAATTTAACCTTGATGGATCTAACATTTAGCACATCAATATTCTATACTAGCTTTGAGAAATCACTTGTTTTCCTTAAGGGCCAATGATCATTTGATGTCCCCGGATTGAAATTGTGAAAGGTCATTAAAGTGGTATTTTGAGAAGGGTAACTTTCAGAAATCTCAAACCTAGCGTCCCCATGCTAAGGATACTTTGCATTAAGAATCGTAATCGCTTTTGATATTTCTAGACGTGGACTGTTAAGGGACCCCTTACCAAGCATGTGGGCTCTCCTCATAGACTTGCGGAAGTATAATAGTTTTGGCTTAGGTTATTGGGCATGTGAGGTGACCAGGGGTCTGCTAAACTTCATTATTATAATAACTTATGAAAAATAACTGTGGGGTTTTATACTTTGCGCCTAGATGCTACACATTATATTTAAAATTTCCTTCAGTGTGTGGTGGATATCAAGAGTCATTTGAGGTAACCAGAATTCAAGCTTTTAAATCTTTTAAGAATAGTGCATCTCGTGTAATTTAATAGAACATATCTACCTGTTTCAGATGCTTGCACCCAGCATCTCCCAATACCGCCTGGACCAGCCAAAACTGAAAGCACTTGACATTACCTATTGCCTTCCTGCCAGGAATCGTAGAACTAACATTCAACCATGGTTTTTCTTTATATCAAAAAGAATAGATGCACTTAAATGGTAAGTATGGTACATCACTTACGAAACAGCCATTGTAAATGTTTTTGGATTATTTGTCATATTGCGACTGAAATATGATGCATTCTTTCGTAGGTTGAAACAGGAATGAGGGAGGAGATAATGATGACTAAAATACGTTCATTTTCCTTCAGTTTCGCTCAATCAGTACTCCATTCCTGTGCTATAACATAACTTCACAAATTGAGCACACTACTTTTCCAACATGGATATGTCAAGGTTTTTTACTCTGCTGAGGCTGTCAACCAACCCTGGCCGGCTTCGACTGGCACCAACATGACAGAAAAAACTTGATTTAAACAATTTTCTTCGAACATTGAATCACAGAACAGACGTTTTAGTTTTTCGGGTGTTTAGCCACCAAACTTTCTTAGTTCAAATACTGTAGATACTTACATATTTACTTTGCTACTTGTTGTAACGAAAGCTTCAGCTGCTATGCCTGTGATGTTGTTTTTGTAAACTTGACTTAAACAGAATATATGAAAATATGAATTAATTATTACATCGTAGAACACGATATTAACACCAAATATCAAACCAAATGCTGAAGCTGTTTTGAACACACAGGTACTCTCTATGTAGCTCAGCTGTTACCGCTGTGTTTGTCTTCGTGCTTGTTACACTGATTTCTTATACTATTTGAAGTAAATATTACATTGCAAAAGTAAATCTTCTGCTAACCTTCCTGGAAGTTTTGTTCGCAACATTTTCAGTTCCAACCACAAACAATGAGAAAACCGATGCTTGTGTTTGCATCATCTTAGAGGAAGAGTGAACTCTAATCTAAATGCCAGTTCACTTCAAAACAGCATCAACGAAGTATTGTAGTTATAAAGTCGTTGTTGAGTTATGAAAATAAATTTTATACACTATTAAACGGCATGATTTAAGTCGAACACTCACAGTTCCTGCAACGATCCATCACCAAAGGACTTGTTTGAGATCTCAACCAAGTTATTGGAAAAAATGTAACTGAAATTAAAGATCAGTTAATATTTGTAAATGGCTGTTTTGTAAACATAATGTCGAAATCTTAAGGAGATTGGCATCATCCCATCTCTACTTCTTCATGGTAGTTAAAAAAAAAATTGTGTAAAACTTACACATATTGCACCATCGTTCCTGTAAACACGCCGTCTTCCAATACACTAATTTTGTTCCCATACAGAAAGCTGCAGAATTCATATTTGTTTTTAAATTCTTTTTATTTACGTAATCAAAAACAAGCATTATTAAATAGAAGTAACTGTTTGGTTTATATAATATAAATATATCGCTTCTGTCTAATAAAGCTTTCAACGACAAAATAAATATACTATGTAAATTATAAAAAATATTGTTCAGGTTCACCGAGACCTCTGATGCAATTACATATTTTATTCAAATGTCTCTTTTTTATTTTCGTGTTTTGGCCAGTAAAAAGTGAAACGAAATAATGTGCAAGAAAATTACTCACACATGCGTTAAGTGTTTTAAACCCTTGAAAGTGTCTTTGCGTAGTATGACGAGTTTGTTGTCATTAAAAATCAGGAAAGTAAGCTTATGATCACAAGTTTGATTTGAAGAAAATATTTTTTCAGGAATTTCAGATATTTCGTTGAAAGAAAAATCTCTGTAAAAAAAGGCAAACTAAGTATCGCAAATAAGTTGATTTTACATGAAACTCTTAAGGTTTAGAATGTCAGTATACAATTTATGTTATAAATTTTGATGCAATACCTATCAGATGTGACTTCTTTGGTCTGTGATAAAAGTCTGATTTTCAATTTAAATAGACTGGAGTAAAATTGACTTAAATGCTGGCAGGCTAAAACAAATAGCAGGTAGGTATTTAACATTCAGTTTCGAGTTTCCTCTATCTATGATTTCGAAAGCAGATAAAAAAGTATTAAAAAATAAATATTAATTTCAATTTGGAATATTTATTAAATTTTGATGGATGATACTACCGTCACTGAATATGGTAAATAATAAGATGCTTCAAAGACTTACACGGTTCCATCCAAACATACATGTTTAAAAAGGTTCTTTGGAAGCGATGATAAGCCATTTCCAAACATATTTCTGACAGTTTAATAAAAAAACATAGAAGGTATGCTTATGATATCGTAATAATATCACGTGTATGTTCTCATTTGAGGTAATAAACTTTCTCGGTTTTACCACCTCATTAAAAGGGGTCTTGTTCTTACGACAAATAAAAATGCCCTTGGCTTTTTGATAAAAAGGAAGCGAGAGAATCGTGAGGCAGCCATTTAACAACAAATTTGTTTGATTCGGACTCCTGGCTATGCATGAAATCGTTAACCAGTTCACAGTGCCTGTAACTCTTAAATGAGAATTCGCATGTATGGTGAAATGGGCTTAGAGCATTTTAGTACCCTCACTAGGTCAACCCTATTTTAGTATAAAGCTTTCTGGCACAAAAGACATTGCAATCTCTGTTTGAAAATCACCCTCATTGTAAACATTTATGTACATTTTTTTCATATACCACAAAGAGAGCCGGACAGGATTAGTAAATGTATTCTCATCCATTCACTGACCCAAAACGAAATGTGAAAGCAGAGGTTAAAGCTAAACTGAAGTCAGAGGTGCCGACTTTAGGGACTATTGTAGTTTACATAAGCTGCATAATCACACCAATACTCAAAAGCTTGACAAACTTACATGTACAGCATATTCGTCAATCCGTGGAATAAGGTATCATGAAGAACGTGGATATCGTTATGGCAGATTGATCTATAAATAGGATGGAATATCATTGTTTGATCGCTAAAATTGCATTATTTCCTTGCCTTATTTATATTGACAATGAGTACTCTTACAAAAATTAAAAAGGCTAGGAACCCAAGCTTGACATCAACCAGAGTCAAGTCATAAAGCAAAACGATCTTCTTACATAGCTGTTTTGGGCCAATGTTCGATGTAAAGTAAGTCTTTTTGAAAGAATGCCGTGCCTCCTAATACCCATCTACTCTTACATAAGTTGGTATGTCTAATATGACTTGTATTTCACTTTAAAGAACGAAACTATGTATTAGGGCGCTTGTTTGAATAAAGAAAGTTTATCCTGACTTACATGTGCCTAAGATCACTCAGCCCAGCCAACATATTTTCGGGTAAGGTAGTCAGGTCGTTGTAACACAGTCGCCTGTTTGGATGCAAATACACTATGTCAAAACTTGGCCTGACGATTTAAGGAAACTTATTACCATATTAATGATTGTACCATATGTCGAAGAGAAAATCGATTCAACACGTTAATCTATTAGCCTTACAACACACTTACAAACTTCGCAACTTTTTGGTGGAATTAAAAAGTCCATCTTCTATGCTCGTTAAAGGATTTTCGGTTAGAGTTCTGAAATGTTATAAGTTGCAATAATAAATAAAGGTAGCTTTGAAATGTGTCTGTTGAAAATCAAAATTAAAATTTATTGTAATAGTAATGCAAAAAAATTAAAGTATTTTTCTGTCTGCTTCCAGTAACAGTGTGCTTTGTATTGTAAGAAACATATTTTTGCCGTAAACGTTGTTGGACACGTGTAAATGTACCTTTAAAACAGCGTAAGTTATGTAAAGTATACTGTAAATAGTTATTGTGAAAAGCTTACGCCTCGGAACTGCAGGCAGATTTCCACAAAATGTAAGAGAAACAGATAGCAGGCTATAGTAAATAGAGTCCTCACATTTCGACAACCCACCGGATAACCGTTCTTAGAAAAAGGGGTATACTATTCATTGAAGGAATTTAAAAAAAAAAAAAAAAAAAACGACAGTGTTTTCTTCACCGTTGACTCCAATGAATCTACAAAGCCAAGGCATAAGACGGTTGGAAGCCGCCTCCTTATAGGCAAAAATTGTCATGAATCAACCCACCGTGATTTGAGATCTTAAGATAATCGTTTGGATATCTAATTTTTCTCAGAAATAATTCGAAGGCCTTTAATAAAGTCTGTTAAAGTAAATTTAAGTTTGAAATTATATTGAGATGTATTTTTCAAAGAGTGAAGAAATTATGGGATTTTGTCCTCGAAAAATGAGGGTGTGAGGAGGTAACATAATCTGCCCCATGTTGAATGAATAATGCAAACTCCATCTGAAATAATCTTTTAACACTCATTTCATTGGCCGTGGTAACCTGTGACAAAAGCATAGGAACTTGAGTATCCGTAGCAATTGCGGCGACTTACGGATGTTCCAAGGATTAATTTTGAATTGACACTGCGTATCCGTTTCTTTCTCCCTAACTTCCATTATAGTGTATAGACTAAAAGTAAAGGGATATCAAATATCATTCAATAAGCACTTCTAACATTTAAACAAAAGGGTATCCTAAGCATTTAAAGAAGGCTCTTACTCAATTACATTTTTTTTCAAATTCAAATTCAAATTCAAAGTTCGTCCTTTTAGACGGTACATTTCAAGTTCGTCCTTTCAAAGGATTCCGCCAGTGACATATCTTCGGTGCGTTTATTTTTACCGCATGGAGGTTTGAGATGAAGTGAGAGAAGTCCCTGGATTGCCCTCTTGTCATTACATTGCTATGTTAGTAGGATGATGTAATGTATAAAATTACTTTGCCACGGGAACCGTATAAGAAGATGTCATTTGCAGCACAGCAACAGTTGTACAGTACTACTCCTGAGTAAAAAGTTGCAGGTACAAACTCATTATAGAATACTCTGCGATGACTGGGAGTCCATTGCTGAGATTAGGGTCCAAAAAATTCCTTGTCTCAGGGTGGGTGGTAGGCGCGTATATGTAAGAGTGTGGCGTATGCGTGGGTGAGTCTTATTTTGTTAATAGTCGATGTTCTCTAAATTTGAGGGGAAGGTAAATTAGTTGAAATCCTTATACTTCGCATCTGATTGAATGTAAAGGTCAACGGTAAGAGGCCAAGGGTAAAATTTTTATTTAAATAAGTTTTTGTAATACTTCAACTTAAAGGAAAACTTTGAATTGACATTGAAACTCTGCAGGTGTTATGGACATGTCGCGTACTCCTAAAATGTGAAGTTTTCATTGGAACGATGATCAAAATCACGCACTTATAGCCTTATGTACACTTTAAAGACGGTGTTGTGTCGAAAAGGTCGTACGAAAAGACGAAAAGAGTAGACTGTTCTTCAAACTTGGTGGGGGTACCCTAAAGTAGTAAATTATGTCTCAAAACTCCCGAAAGCAAGGGACAAAGGTCAGACATAAGAGTTAGGCCTATTGAAAACCCGGGTGATTGCTTCAACTTTAAGGGAAAATATTGAATTGACATGCAACTTCAACAGGTGTTAGTAAAATGTCACGTACTTCAAAATGTGTTTTGTCATCGAAACTGAGGTCCCATGGTAATATGTGTTCAAGTATATTCAAAACAGATTTATCTCTTCTAACGTCATGATCAGACGATTTTATTTAAATTTTATGGAAATGGAAGGTTAATTTACAGTAAAAATTATACTTAAAAGTCGGTTACCGTAACTCTTTTTTACAAAGTAAACGCGAATGTCTCGTCGAACTGTCAAGGTTACATGCAGAAGATGTAGTAATTGTGGCACCATACATGATACTTAAAAGGCCGTAAGTATAGCGTGCAGCAGCAGAGCTTTAACAATCAATGAATATCTCCTAGACAGAGAATCCCATGTAGCAGGCAAAGAGTTAGTTCGTTACATTAGGTTTTACGGCCCAGTTTCTAACCAATTGGTTTAAGTCGGCCTTTTTTCCAGTTGTGGCTCACTGGCTTGTTTTCCCTACTCTGTTGCTTATGCTAACCACCAAGCACAACGGCAGAAGGTTCCATTTTTAAGGTCTTCGGTATGACCCGGCCAGGATTCGAACCCTAGACCTTCCGGCTGCAAGTCGGATGCTGTAACCACTTGGCCATGCAGTCGGCTTAGAAGACAAGGCGCTCTTCTCGTCACTCAGTGACTGTGCAGCAGCAGTAAGACGTTCTGTGCATCACTCAAAACCATTGCATAGCGCAGATTGAAGCAATAAAATAAGCGCTATGATGTGACGCTTTGTGAGCCTGAGTAGATATAGTTTAGTACTAGAACACTTGCATTGCTAATGTAGGCACAGTGAGCTAGCGGAAAATCTCTCTGCAACCCTAAAGAATATAAAATTCCATACGCATTTGGCTTATGGCTGATGTAAGTTGATGTTTTACTTTTTCGTGCTGAATTAGTTGGGCGCAGGCTATGAATTATACAAAACCATGGGATTGCCTTCGTTTTCTTAATTTTGAATTTCCAGTGTACACTGATAAACACAGTAGAATTTTGGATAGTTTTGTGAGCAGTTAAAAAGTAACCAATAGAAACTTACAAATCTTTCAGCATTCTATTTTTCCTGAATATATCTCGGGGTAGGTGTTTCAATTCGTTAAATGATAACGTGCTGGTAAAAAAACAAGACAAAAAAATGGAAATTAAAAGCGACCTTATTTAAATTATTGATATCCCATTTCGTGTTCATGCTGAGAGTACACATCTCACGGTAACGGCATCATATATTGAGATAACTAGAAAGTAATGCCACGGAGGTAGTGAAAAAGCGTGGAGAGGAACATTTGCAAGGATTCTGTAGCGTAATGCACGCATACATCATCAATATCTCACCCAGTGAAAAATTAGACGATTTTTAAAGATTTTGGACGACGTTTTTTATTCTTCCATTTTCGTCCTTCTCATCTTGTAAGATTTTTGTAGGAAAAAATTGGTGCTTTTTTGACGATTTTACAAGGTAACTAAGGAAAGAACGTTTCACTACGCAATTGACAGACTGTTCCACTTTAAAGTGGGGAATATCTTCTTCAATTATTGCCGCTTACCGCTGAAGGACAAAGTTAATTGCATCTTTTATAACGCAAAGAAACCTTGAAGGTTAACAACTCTGCTCGTTAATCCGATCGTGTTTTGCATCGGAAAAGTCTAGGCGGAGATAATGGCATTTAAAAGTGTGCTCGGCCTCTTTTAATGACAGGATGATTTTCGAAGATCATTATCAACATCATTATTCGTCCTTTTTTTCACTGGGTTGTGTTGGAGGCACAAATCTATTCATAAGCGTAGGAAGCTGTTCGAGACTGGGGAGCTGAGCCTTGTTTCGGGATCGCCGATCTTAGGAGAGGTCTAAGGGTCCCACTCCCCTTTCATTCAAAATATCAAACAAGTAAACAGCAATTCCACATTAAATCTAAAACCTATATCTTCTAATTTATTTTCTTCAAGATTATTTATCAGTTAGGAAATACAGTGGAGAGATATTCAAAAGAAAGGCTCATCTTGGCAAAAAGGTTCTGACACTTACAGTATTTTCAGTTCCGAGTTATTTTGAAAGACGCATTCCTGTAATTCTTGCAAATGATTGTGAGACAGCAATCTACACAAGAGAAATTTCACAAAGCTGCCTTTAACTTTGTTTACACAAATTTCAGATTAATTACAAAGGACATGGACTAGAAAAGAAGATTTATCTCATTTGGGTCGTGAGATTCTTTACGTAAGTAAATTTAGCTTTCCATAGGCTCTTTCGTATGTTTATCCATAAAGAAAACAGGAAGCTTATTTTACACGAAGTATTCCGTAACAAATATCGTTACAATGTAGTTGACTATAATTCCCAAGGGTACATAGTCATTACTGTTAAGAGCGTGGAAGAGTTCGTTTTCTATGACACTCATCGACTGCAGATCTTGACGTGATATTTTTCCAATTAAGGGCGTTACACTCAGCTTGTCTGTACCACTCGTGTAATCTGTCTCATTTACTTAAATTGAAAACCTGATGTACAGCTAGAGTTAGAATCATACGCAGAGAATTATAATATTTTAGTTAAATCAAGAATAGTTCTAAAGTAGTTTTATTTGTGTTTATTAAAAATAACCTTCAGATAAGCTAGCAATTTCCTTCAATTAAGGGTATGAAAATAGTACAAGTTCAAGATAGAAACTAAATTCCACTTTGAACAATTTCGAGATGAAAGAAATGGCAACACTGACACCATAAATACAGCTTTGTTTGTTACATATTTCTTTGCAATAATAACTTGATGATTTTAGAGTTAACAATTTTGTTCTTAAGTTGATAGTCTACATTATATTTCGAGTCCAACAAAACTTACAACGATACCAATAGTGTGTTGCTCCCGACGAATGTGGCTGGTACATACTTGAGGTAGTTGAGCGAAAGGTCACTAGTTGGAAACAGATAGAACGTAATGGCTTTTTATTGAAATATGTCATTTTTATTTTTTGCTTGTAATAATACAGCCATAATTTAGCAGTGTTTTTAAGTGGCTTTTTGCATGGTCTGTCCATAGGTAAAATAACAGTGAGTACCTCAACCACAAGCAAGGGATAAGCTGATATTCAAGTTAAACAAAGTCTTTTTTTCATTTCCAATATCAAAGAACAAATACAAGATAGTGGTATACCTACTAAAGTATCATGGCTCAGTTGAAGCTTTTTAGAGCGTCAAAATAGACTTCCATAAGCAATTTCTTTCGGAAATAAACTTATGTAACATTTTCAAAAGGGAATTTTAGCGTGATTTCAAGCCAAGCTGGTTAAGAGGGATGGTGAAATCGACGTTTGAACACTTTAAGAAATTGACATGACATCACTTGTTCTGCATCAAACGATTTGGATTAAATAATGTCTAGCGAGAAGTCGTTACTAAAGTGAGAAGCTAGTTAGGATGTTCCAGTTTCAGAGTTAGTGATGTATTTGGCCCACTCAGATGCCTGTGCAAAGAGGAACGTCGTGACATTAACCCAGCATATGACGAAACTTGTACTTAGCCCTGGTGTGTTCTTAGCCCTTCCCGGGGTTGATTTAGTGTGATGAATGATCTTTGGTGTTTTGAAAACTGGTATTTAACGGCAAATAAGGGGATCTCCATTTTAGGCAGACGACGATGACTGTTTACATACAACTTGTTGTTGGACATTTGTATGGAACGCTTTCCAGCAGGAATGATAACTCGGGACCCTGTCGTAGTCGACGAGACTGGATTATATATAGTACCTGGGTATTTGCACACCTTCGGATTTGACTTTCTTGAAGTCTTCGACTCTGCTTCTCGAGACTGTTACCACTTCAGAATGCAAAAAGTCGAGATCACTGTGGAGCTTTTGAAATGATCTATACTCAAGTACTTCAGAGATGTGAAGGAACATGTGATTTAACTTGTTGGTATCAAGGGAGTGTGGTTGTTATGTGATGTGCTGGGAGTGTTCACGCTATCAGCCTACATTTAAAGAATCATTTGTTCAGCATGGTCAGTCACCGTCAGAGCACTGTTTGCATATTATCATCATCTTCCAGCCCATTCCCTGCTCACAGCGCAAGAACTTTCCAGTGTAAACTCAATTAAACAGAATGGAATGGGAGATAAAGCTACCCGAACCTGGTGTACCGACAGTCCAACTGTATCATCTTAAATGATGAAATTCAAGTGATGAGAAACGAACGCTTCAAATGTGGGTTATTAAACAATGTGAAACATATTCTAAATTAAATTAAATTGCTTTGAGGATGAAAAGTAGTTGAGTCCCACAAATACCATAATCTTTATTTTTTTATTAAGCGGCGTTACAAGCTACTGCCTGACTTAGGTCAAAGATTTTGAACTTCATTTTTTTAAGTAGGTTTGAAAGGCGGCTTAAATGGCTTTGAAGAAATATGGGTGTTATGCGAGTCACATAAATTCTGTTTGATCGCTACAATTTTACTCTGTACGCTGTGCCGAAATAAAAAGTTACACATGATGTAGACTAGTAACCCCTGCACTTAGGCTAAATACTCTTTATGTGGGCTTCTTTTAAATTTCAGGAAGTTTGACATACCTGTGTTAAATATGATTCGTGTGGGAGGTTTAATTAATGTACTGAAAGTCCTTTACAACAGATATTATGTAAGGACGTAAGTATGTGGAACAGATATGGGTTTCTCAATTTTATTGCTAACTATGTAAGACACTGATATTCGGCCTGTGTTGAACATATCGCTAACGGTTACAATTGATTCAGGTGTAAACCTTTGAAGACCTGAACATTTCATTTTAAAGTTTGCGGAGGACTGTTAATACAGCGTTGTAATCAATTAAAATTTTCAGAATTCCCTATATCTCTATTGTAAAAATAAAATTTCTGTATTTTGTAAAGTGAATTGTTAAAGAAAACATTTGAGTGAACAATATTTCGCATTCGACATTTAAAACTGAACTATAAATTTTGGTTTTGAATATGATAATGCTACTTTGTCAAGTACGATAAGATGATGAGTTTTACGTTATTTCATTTTCCAGTAAATGGGATTAAAGGACAACCTATCATGAAGCCTTCCAAGAAATAAATTCCAGTGTACAAAAACGAAGTTACGATTTTTGCAACGAATTCTTATAGATGTTTTAGAGCATTAATTTGAGCTTTTAAAAGAGCAGCTTAAGAAATTTTAGATGTTTTTAGTAAAAATTATTCTTTGTCAACTCACATCGTTTTCAGAAGTGGGTTTTTGTCAAAGAGTCCCATTGGCAACTTCCTCAAGTAATTCTTCGATAAATTTCTGTAAAACGATACCACAGTATGGATAAGACTTACTTTTATAAATATGTCTGGTAAAGTAGAACAACAAAATTAGTGCGATCTGATGCCTTTCCATTTCAAATCATGGCTGATTGTTAAGGCTCCAAATAAATTAACTGTGATCGCCCTTTAATTCTGTTAACTCTTAGGTCAAATATAGCTTTCTGTTCTTTTATGATGTTTAGACTTTTTAAGTTGCTTAAATTGTTATAATGAAAATTTATGTAACATGACATTTGAGATTCGCCCTCAATTCCACTTGAATGTGAAAAAGAGAAGATCGTAACCAAATTGATGACGACGAGTGAGCTATATGCACTACTTAAAACAGGTCAGTTACGTGCAAACAACAAACCGAGTCTAATCGCCACCTCGTGTATGGAACGAGAGTTACGCAAAGTTAAAAACGACGTCATCTTCAGTAACAGCGTTGTACATTGAGTTAATAACGGCCTGATTATCAATAAAAACGTGGTAGATGTTGGCATCTAATTATAAGTATCAGCTTGGTATGGAGGAATGGCGGTTCGAGGGTTTTAGATTGCGTTTGAGAGTTGCGTTTGAGAGTAAATATGAATGCGTTGTATTTTGTGCAGTACTTGATATTTATATGGAACTTATATTCGGAACGGAATTTGGTACAGTAAGTATTCCCACGCCTAATTCTTTAGGTCCAAACACGCTAGACTAGCCTAGCCTAACACTAAGCTAGGCGACTTTTACTTGTTAGTTTGAGCATGGTGAGCCTAGACTGGGTTAGCCCAAAGAGTTGGACTTGGGCTTACTAACAGCATCATGTTTTTCTCTGATTGTTTTGATTGTAAGTTCGATACAAGCATTACATACTGCACACGATATCTTGTGCTCGTATTGACTTCAACACAATCTTCGAGTCTTCAATCCCCCTTTCTTTAGGATAATCTGGGATTTATGCAATGTTGTATGGCATACTCGCATCTCGATTCTTTTCCTTCATATATAATTAATGCAACTGAAAGGGACGGGTCACATACCATGGTGGGCAGGAATAAGACATGTGGCCATTCATATATAACCTCATTAACAGAATACTTGCCCAACTAACATCATTATCATTTTTACTAATAAAAGGTACCTTTTGAACCAATATTGAAGGAAGATCCTTGTTGGGTATTTTTGGGGGTCGTTAAGTGGTCAAACTTTTTACCCAACCATAAAGTAAAGCTATTACCCAACAACTGTTGGGCAAAATTTGCTCAATAATGGTTTTGGAGATAAGCGTGTCCAGAGTGGTAAAAGGTTTGCCTAACCGTTTAAAACTGTACTCAAAAGGTGAAAATGGTACCATCGGTTTCAACGGCTATCTGAATGCTGTTAGTGCCCTTTTCGTGATCATTTAAAGACAAAATTAAACACGAGGGAGTGGTACAATTGCAGTTTCATTGCAGTTAAATCCTGCCAATACCAATACAAGCAGCTGTTGCAGAGGGCAAAGGTGTTTGTTTCAAAAGTATCAACTAAAGCATAGGCGTAGGAAGCATCGAGTAATGAGAGTGGGGAGGGGCTACAGAGGCTTTCCCCTCTTACTTATTACATAAATTTAGTTTTTGCAATGAAATATCAGATATAAGCAAAAAAAATTCTTCGGAAGTCGGGCAATAAGTGGCATCATATTGTACTTATAGACCCTCATAACTTCTCTATATGGTGGAGGTCTGAAACGCACGACCCCCAAAAACACCAGAAAAAAAAAAAAAAAAAAAGAAAAAACTGAGAACAGCTTTAAAACATACCGACCGAATATTAGTTTCTCATCGTACCTAAAAATAACACAATGTGCTAAACGTTTTGCAAAACATATGCTGTTTATTTTATCACCCTTTTTAAAATTTAATTATTAGTATTTTTTAGCAGTCTTTTTCAATTCCCACATTTTCAAGAGGATCATACAAAATTTTGCATACTTAAGCCCCTTCTATCTCTAAGATTCATTCTGTGGGCTGTCTCTAGATTAATAAGTCCGATAAATGTGTAGATATATGACTACAATGAAGTTGTGGACTGGTCGACAAATTTCCGTATCTGGGAAACAAACGCTGTCCACTTTTTGTCTTTTTTCTTCTTTCGACTAAAGCCAGTTAGACTACCATGCTGTTCAGGAGACCGACGTCAACGAAGATTTAATATATGATTTTTCCTGCCTAAAGCCTCCACAATGAAGCAGTCGTATTGACTTGCTGTGTAAAAGTTGGTCGCACAATAGCGTTACAGTGAAAGCTCCGTTCTGAAATATGAATACTCATATTATCGAAACCAATCAACAGACGAGAGGTAACATTAAATTTGGCTCATGTTCGCAGGTGTTAGAATACCTACATCAAAAGAGGAGCACATATTCGACAACCGCTATGAAAGTAAATGAGATTGCAACTCTATGGATTTTGCATTAAGTATCGCAATCATGTGGTATGCTATCTTCAGATTGGCAGTGGTATGCAACTTCCGAAACAGACCGGGTGTTGTGTAACATCTTCCAGCTGTCTTCGGCAGATGCATACATAGAAGCTTTTGCCAAGGCTGTAAACGAAAAGGGGAAAGGGAGTACAGCAATTTTAGCAATGGTTGCCAAAGGCTTTGTTCTATACTTTTGTGGTAGGGAACAGGGGTAAGTAAAATGGCCATTTCTTTACATTGTTAACACAAAAACGAGAAACGACGTCTGAAAATATTGATCCAGAACACCAAATCTTTACGTTTTGTTGTGTAAGGTATCACATTCATGTATCGAGACATGCATATCATGCATGTTTTCATGTCACAAGATTAAGGTTAGGGTAGAGACATAAAAAGGTTAGGGTTAGGAGTCTCGAGACTTCATAAAGTGCATGGTAACATGTTACAAATGGGTGCCCAGAAATGTTCGTATTTGATATGTAGAGTTTGTGAGTCACTCGACCAGTAAGGTAATTATACATTAAAAGGGCATGAAATGAACGAAAGCTTGTCTCATGAGATGGGTTTTAATAACTCTTTCGAAACCTGAGCGGCTTTTGCATGGTTCCGATGGGAGTGCGTTTCATATGCGAGAGACAGCTGCTAAAAATGACATGTCACCACGGGAAGTTCGGATCCGTGATCTTGTAGGAGGTACGTACTGCATGGGCAAAGATTCCTTAATGACAAGGGCAGAAATGACTCAGAAATATAGATTTTCGTCATTCAGTTGAGTGATAAAAAGACATTGAATTGAATTTTGCAGATGATACCAAATGAAATATATGGCAAAGTATTGGTGTTTTGTGGCAGGATTTCCTTGAAAAAAGTACCAATCTGTGCAGCTGTGTTTAAACATTGAAGTCGAGTGAGCTGGTATTGTGGAAGACAAAACTAAATTCCTTTTATTGAAGCAAAAAGTAATAAATGAATGAACGATTTTTTCAGCATCATCTCCGTTTAGAGTCTTCTGATTTTATCAATGCTCCAACCATAAAGCGAAAATGTGCAAGCAACATTAGAAACATAACGCTGGCAGTCATGGTGTAATAAAAATAACCCCAAGACTCCTACTCTGTGAGTTAGGAACATGTGAGGAGTAACCCATTCTAATGTTGGGAATGCGGTCTTTTGACAGCTGCCGACGGAATCCAAAATACAACAATTCCGTTTTAACATTGTTCAATTTATGTTAGTTTTGTGCACCCATTGTCGAATTTGCTGAATATACGCTCCCAAGATTTCCTTCGAAGAGTTTGTCACAGTTTGATCCTTGAAGAAAAAAATGAAGCTTCATATTTTCAGCATGAACATGATACTGGGCGCGATACCCAAATACAACCAATGCAAGAGGTACATCAGCTTGACATCCTTTTAATATCTGCAGAAACATTCTGTCTTTTTGAAAATTATTCTTTAACATACCTGCATGTCCAGATCACCATTTGCTTACACCTGTTAAGGTGCACAACAGTACATTGAAACGCCCGTTCCGGGCTTCAAGTTACAGAAAGTGTCAACAGATATGGCATTAGATTGAGGAAAGTGCCACCAGAATTGTTAGTAACAGCACTAATTCTCTTCAAATACCTTTTATTTATATAAAAAAGAAAAAAATCAGGTTCACTATCAGTTTGTGTCTGTCTAAATGTATATTTAAAAAATGTCCATTTTTTATCTTTGACATTGGTCGGACTGGGTCACAGGGCCATGCAGAACTGGGATCTGCCAACAAGGACTGGAGAATCCAAAGGGCCACAAAATCCATGAGAATAAGACATTGGTCGAGCTTCAGAAGGTCGCACTATCCACAGGCGCGGATACTGGGGGGGGGGGGGGCACCCGGCGCACGCCCCCTTTTTTCAATGACTAACTTTTTTTATCAACGATTTTGCAAAAAAAGCCAAAAAAAGAAAGGCACCCGAAAATTCGGAAAGTGCAAGTATGCGAGAACTGGAGTTTAAAAGAGCCAAAAAAAAAAAAGTTTTTCGAAAATCCTAGATCAGCCGGCCCAGCCCCCTGTCGAGCTCCCTGGCGCCAACCCTGTGTGCCCCCCCCCTTTCTGAAAATCCTGGTCCGCGCCTGATCCAGGTAAGTAACTTTCCGAAAAACATGATCAATGTGCCTGAAAGATTCTTGTAGCATCCCATACCTCGCTAAGACCTAAAAACAATTTGTGAACTTGCTTAAATTATACTGAGCCTTCTGTGGTATTTCACAGGTCTTCAGTTCTTACTGGCATACGATACCCCTCTCCCGGTCTCCTTCACGTTTTCGAAATGAGTATTACATAAAACAGCAAATAGCCTCATCCCAAAATTGATACAAAGAAGCTGGTGAAAGGTCTTAGTTCCAAGATAATGGCCAGTAACAAGGAGATGCGTCTCCTGGGTCACAACATGTAAGTATTACTTGGTGCAGGAATTTTGAAGAGCCTCCCACTTCTGGGTCTATTAAATTGTCCAAAGACATGTTATATATCCTTAGTCTAAAAAGGACAAACGACATAGTCCAAATTTAGGTCAAGCATCACATTTCGTGAATTCATATTACCTCTTTTGATCACAGTTTTGTATTTTGCTGTCTACATATCAATAGAAGTAATAGTTGGTGATAAAAATTAACGGCTGTATTTATTCGAAGGTTCTTAATTTAAAATAACATCAATTTAGTCTTCTTCTACTCCAAAAATTTCAATCTTTTAATTTCTAGACAGTTTGCAGATTTCCTTCTATGCTTTCACCATCCACCTAAAGATAAGTACAACCACGTTTTTCAGTTGATTCACATGTTGGTTAGTTGTAAGATGTGTTAATAATGACCATTATGTGGCACTTACCTCAATTTGAAACAGGACGTTAGACTAACATAATGGCTGAAGCTTTCATTTATAATTAATTAAAAAAACAAAACGTTAATGGAAAGAGTTATCATTTTCCCGACTTCTATCAACTGCGTGCTATGTCTTCGTTTTTTTTCTCCCCTTTACCAAATGAACTTGGCCTTAAAACACCTTTTGCACACTTTTTTCTAAAGCAGTATGGAAGGCTGAACCCTTTCCCTTTTCTTATCCATTCACTTGCTATACTTTTTTACGACGGAATGCACTTTGGAAAAGACTTCGTCAAGAGATAACCTCAAAGTAGCTTACAAATCTACAAAAAAGGCTATCTAATAGTAATGTCGGTCATGTTAACCAGTAATGCATAGTATATGCTTAAAGGTATAACTACAAAATGTTCTGTATTTAATTAAAAAACAATCATCTCTTTTAAGGAAAATGTTAAATGTTGCATAAAGAGCGGCTATGACGTAAGAACAAGTACCTATTTACAAATATAAAATTACTTACATCACTCTTATGTTTTCATTTGTTGAGAAAAGATCTCCTGGAAGATAACTTAATTTATTGTTCGATAAATGTCTGTGAAGTTGGAATATAAACTTTTGATGCATATTTAGAAAAGCTATAAAATAGAAAATTGAATAAAACTTATCATTAACAACTATTTCTTATAAGCAAATACTTTTCTACGGATATTATAACAAACGTTTAAGTAAAGTAAGAAGTGATACTGATGTTTCAAGAATTATTAGGCTTGCATAAGCCATGAGGGCGCAGAGATAGTTCAGAGTATGCACGTGAATAACAGATTCCATACTGGGATGTATCTGATAACATTCGATCTAGAATAATAAGGATTGTAAGAATGGTAATATGACAGGATAGTAGGATAATAAGATAGCATTACTGAGGGTTCTACTTAAATGCCCCAACTTACATTGAAATTACCCGGTTGTTATAAGTAAACTGATCTGTGTTGATATTCTCAAGTTTGTTGTGGGATATGAGTCTGAAATATGCAGTAAAGAAATTAAATGTTTGAAGTTCAAGAGAATATGCGGCAGGACAATATGTGTTGCAAGAATATTTAAGTTGCTTCCCAAATCGAGCTTCTTTGCGTCACAAATAGAGTAAAGTCACTTTACTGAATTGCTGTAGCACTTAATAAAGTAACCTAGTTAGCAGGACGGTAAAGCTGCTAGTCAGAGGAAGTTAACCCTATCACTGACGGATACATGGGGAAAAGTTCAACATATTTTCTTTACAACACAAACGTATTGCCAAGCTCTTTCTTTATGCATTGAAGGCGTACAACTTACATGGTTCGCATCCTAGAATTTCCCTTAAAAAGGTCCTTTGGTAACTTGTTCAAGTAGTTGTATGACAAATATCTGAAATTAAAGACGTAAGCACAAAAATATTAAAAGAAACCTTTTTGCACCCCAGGAAGTGTTTCAAGCTAAAAACAAAAACATGTGAGGTTTATTAACGTGAGATTTCTTAAAACTTTTTCCTGCGTTTTATTTCATGGGAAATTGCACTAAGTTCCCAGTAAAAATGCCCCCGTGTAGTCACTGTCACCTGTGCAATACCAAACTTATATACGGTGTATGAAAGGATGGGGGACACTCGTTTTAAGAATTAGGGGTAATAGGAGGCAGCTTTATGATGGATATGCACTGCAATATCCTGTAGAAATCTTACGTGCATTTCAATGCAGAAGACTAACTTAATGAAGCTAAAGGCTACAAAACAAAAGTACACACGAGACACAGATAGGTGAAACCGTTGTTCGGTTAGTGTACTAATCACATTAGAAATTTGTCTCCACAAAAATGACCGCAATTTTTGAATCGAGTTCCTTATGGGCTCTCGGAATAAGCTAAGAACTAGTAGAAGTAATACCCTATTAATCTGCCTCATAATTTGGACATACAGAATTAGTAGGGGATTCCAACGGGGGGGGGGAGGATTCTAAACCACAGGAAGGGTAACTAATAGCGAGAATAATATCAACGGATGGAGGGGTAAACGCAAGATTGAAAGAAAGCCTTTTTACAATACAAATGGCATACAGAACGTATTTTGCACAACGTTCATCTATCGGTGAACTGCCAAGGTGCATGCTGATTAACCCTTGCGTTTTTCCGAAAAATTGAAAGTAATGAGGAATTGCATACAGTGTGAAGATGTTTGAGTACGCATGACGAATTGATGCTCATTTTTAACACACAGATCAACGGTCGCGGCAGTTGAATTCATCGGAGAGAGAAAAAAAAAACATTGTATCATAGTAGGGTAGTCAGCCCCATGAGATAGTGAAACCTAACCTTTTCGCAGATCGCCAACCGTGCTATACTGTGAGCACAAGGAAATATTTGGCCATGTGATATTAAATGAAATTCCTATTTTAATGTGCCTTTTTTTAAATCTGCCTATGCTATCGGTCACTAGGTGAGAAGGAACAAAATTGTAATTTTACTATGGTACAACTATAAAGGAATTAAAGGAGACAACAAAGTAAAGCACTAAAAGCCCTCCTAAAATCTTGGATTGCTCTTAATACAAATGACCTTTTTAGGGCAAACCAACAAACGGCTGGGGCGACTGGCTTTTGTTAGGGACTGCAAACTTTGTCGTACCCACTATTGGCCCCGGACGGAACCCAAATAATGCCAACACGGAAGGAGGCATCTTTTTTCTACTGGGGCTTTGGTCTCAGTGTTCAAATTGACACCATTCATGTACAGAATAAAATGTTAAAACTTGTTGTGAACTTACATAATGTCGAGATTCGAGTTACACTCAAATATATTACGTGGTAATGTCTTGAGATGGTTATTAGATAAATTCCTGCTTTTGAAGATTTGAGAAAAAAGTGGCAATAGAACACACAAAATCAGAGTAGATTCCACGGTTATTAAATCTTCTTGATTTTGCACATTTAAATTATTACCATATATGTCAAGATGTTTTTGTTACGACAATGTACGGCAGGGAGAGTAAAGCACTTTGGTAATTTGGTGCTTACTCTCTCTAAACACAGGCAGTAGGAATGTGACCTGTTTCACACAGTAGTTATATAACCCATGCCACTAGGCAAGTTCACGGGGAACCATTTCGTTTATTGTAGTTTGTATTGGATATCCTAAAATGGCTATTTCTTCCGCTTCTTATCTCTGTAATATCAATTGATTGCTTATCCGGTGTGCTGTATCCTTAGACGCACAGGGGAAGTATGAAGACTGAGACCAGTGGTGTCGTCATCTAGAATATGCGTTTAGCTAATATACATTTTGTATTTGTACACAAAAATAAGCAGACTTTTTCTTTCAAACTGAGTAATGATATTAATATACACGCGGATCTTGGGTAATGCATAATCATATTAAAAACATCAAAGTTAATCATTACAGTTTTGTTAAACTTTCCATTGCTCTGAAGGAATCCCCTTGTAAATATTCCAGGTTATTAGTTGAGAGATCTCTGATAGAGAAAGAACGAAACAGAAACTGGGCATTAGCACAGTTGTTTAAATTTAAAAGCCAAAAATGTCTGTATTATTCTTTCACTCAGTGTGCCAGACGTTTCTTTAATAATTAAAAAAAAACGTGGGTATAATTGCACCATACAGCTGATTTATGGACAAAAGATATTAAATCACTAATTTGAAAGGTTTTGATTTAGTTGGAAAGTCGGTGAATGTAACAGTAAACGACTGCGCAAATTCTAACAAATTTCCTAATAGCACAGAATAATTTTAACTTTATACAATAAATCGCTAACGTGAATAAAATTTTTATATCTACTTTTATGTATACTGGCTAGTAGAAATTATATATCTAAACTTCTGGAATTAACTCACGCCAATTAAACCAATCAGCTAAATCCAGTAAATTAAGTAAGACATTGGAACTAATTAGTAAACTTACAGAGCCAAAGTTGTTCTTAGCAAAAATAAAATTGAAATTCATTTTTTTCTTTCAATTATCCTGTACAATTTTCAAAATGTCAGTAAACGTATGGACATAATTACAACTTATACTGTTCCTCGACTTGTATACAGCATTTGAATGGGGATAGCGTACTAGTTCATTTACACCAGAAAGTCCAAGGGCTTAGTCATTCCTTGCAGATGGGAAATGCTTTGAAGCTCTAAGCTCTATCTGTTAAAGTTATCTTTCTTAAGATACCTTGTTTTACAATGTTTCACAGTCTGAACCCTGGTGACCTCACATGCCTATTGACCTCCACCAAAACGAAACGGGTTGTCTACCTGTAGCGTATTAGATCCCCACAATTAAAAAACAGGTTTTTTGTTTGCCTATTTAGACCTCAAACGGCCTTTGACCGACACTAATAACAACGCAGTATGGGTGTCTACATGTCAACAATGAGGTCCGTCAAGATTGCCTTTCTGATCAATGGTGTTTGCAAGGTTTTTGGCATTACACCTCTAGTGACTCCAAAGAAACTTTCACCTTCAACAAAACAAAAGGGTCCTTGTCATTACTTTGAGGCGTTCAAAGATAAGATACCTCGGTTTAAAAGTTTTCGTATGTTTTAGTATCGCCGACATCAAATGTTCTTTCCTTCTATGAAAGAAACAGGGGTAGTTTTTTAAACATAACGCAGCGACATTTAAAGTATATGAAAGCATTTATAATTCCTAATTTGAGATATGGTGTTTCTAAGGTTTTCTGTTTTGACCTCCGGTGACCTCTACTGACCTCTGATATCCACTAATACAATGTGATGCTTCATCTCTATATGTTAATTTATATCTTGAGTGCGAGTATAACAAACGACAAAAATTTATAACAAAAACTAAAAAAAAAAAAAAAAAAAAAAAAAAATTCTCATAATATACTATATAAAAAAAGTTATATATGAAGTATTGCAATAACCATTATTCATTATCCATCGTTCGTAGCTAACCATAAGGTGTTTACAAGCAGTTCTCTCGATTTTCGTAGTTTCACCTCCTGTGACCTCAGATAAACTTTACTTTTTACTTACAATTTGTTAAGGCTAATGTACTGACCATTAAGTAACAACAAGTGTGAAGAGTATGCCTGCTTCCCACCTCGAAATATCGTGACCTAGATATATCAAGTATGGAAAGTAACCGTCTTTGCTATCTTACGATAATCTGTTTACAAACTAACCGTGACAAACAGACATACATACACGGCAAAAAGATACACGCATACACACTCTTACAAATTTTATTGCACCAGTTCTTTTCGCCTTTGGCAACAAAATAAAACATTTAAACAAACATACATATATACATGCATACATACATACATACATACATACATACATACATACATACATACATACATACGTACATACAAACAGTGTAAAATGTAAAAACTATAATCTCACAAAATCTTTATCTTCATTGTGTTTACGAATGCGTCTCCGGGGATACTCCTAAGTTTATTACAGCAAAGGTATCTGTAGAACAGAGAAAGACTCACCGTCGTATTTTTATAAAACATAAGTTTTAAGTATTGGATGTAACGGAATGATTTACTGACTATTTTCTTTACTAAAACGTGTGATGAAATCTTGGGTAATCAAGTACTTGTTATAGAATTTAAAATTTTATTAATTGATACAATCGATTTTAATCAAAGAAATGTGTGATAAAATCTGAAGTAATCAAGTACTTTACTCTGTTCTTAACTTTACCCTAGTGAAAAAATCTAGATTTAAAGTAGTGGTCCCAACTGAGATTTTTTTTAGATTTTATCAAACCCATAGCTGGAAATAATTCCTCTCTGGAGAGAGATTATCCTTCTAGCAAATATTTGAACGGACCGGAGATGCTAGTCGGTTTATCCCAAATTATAGCTGCCACAAGTTGAAAATATTCGGTAATTTCCGACAAACATTTAACGTCTGCTTTATGGTTACTAATGATAATGGAAGTCATATTTCTAGTTCATCTATTTTGATTAGGTACATCTACTTACAAATTTATAATATTTGAGTTGTTCGCGAATACGCCGGATGAGATGCTCGTTATATTGTTGTAAGAAAGGTATCTGTAAGGTAAATGATCATTTTTCACTGGCATCTTTGTATTTTGGCTTTAAAAATTAGGAAGAAACAAACATTACACAATAACAGATGAACAACGGAAAAAAAGAATTGTAATCATGGAAACTTTAAAAACTCGTTTCAGTAACTGTGATGCTAGCACATTTCAGAGTATCATTCATGTTAAGAGTTGATTCAATATCACTTTTCACATAAGCAAATTGTGAATTTTGAGAATAAAAAGTAATACAATATTGTCCGATATCATATTTGAATGTTTCGTTAGCAGTTTTCATTACTTATTAACATAACAGTGGCGATGATATCGAAATTTCTTGTGATAACAGTTACCGCAACTAAACCACTTAGCTTCAAACTATTATTATTGTCTTGGTCGTCATCGTCATCATATGACAATCGTAACCTGTATCACCATTATTGCCACAGATGCCATAGACACCAGAGTCATCAACTTGAGATCGTCATCCGTTATAACTGTCGTCCTTGTCACAGTCATCGTCACCAATACTGCAAGATCTACGGCTACCGTAATTACAGCAGTCACCCACATTATCACCGTCATTATTCAACTCAAACTTACAAGTTCTCAACAAATATGTTTCTGCTGAATATGTTTCTCGGTAGTTGTATGAGGTTATTGTGAGAAATATCTCTGGAAATATGAAATGTTACATTTTATATCTTGTAAGACCTTAAGTTTATTTCATAATGGGCAACGATCAGCATTTGTATTTATAAAATTTATCGTAGTTTGAAAGTAAAAGTATGTTCTACCTTACGTGCTGCTACATAACATAATTGAAGAAGGATTTTTGAAGTGACTTTCAAACGTTATAACTTATTTTCAAACGCAACCACTTGCAGTCACTGTTTAGATACCGCATGTTTTTTACCGTTTAATGACAATTCAGACATGAGTATCACAAAATCAATGTATTCTTTGAAAGAGGATAGCTTCTTAAATCGCTAACGGTAAAGAATATCTTAAAAGAGAGAAGTGGGCTTTTTTCTATCTAATTCGTATCTTCGTTTACCAATTTAAAGAAGTTGCACAGTCTGTAATGACATTGCTGGTTTTGAGTATTGCTAGTGTTCTTAGTGCTTTCTCCAAGATAATTTAATCCACAAGTTTACTCACAGAAACTTAAGTTTAACAGTGTGTTGAAAGATGTTCTCCGGAATGTTTGTTAAACTGTTTGAGGAAAACGTCCTAGGGGTGGTGAAAGGAAACAAAATATGGCAAGAAACCTTAGAATTCAATTTTGCCTGGTCTTGCATAAAAGTTCTAATTATTAGTGAATAGCTCCAGAGTCGATAACGTGAGTTTAAGAAAAGTGTTAACGTATAAATTGATCGTACTTTTTGGAAGACTTTTAAAGGCTTAAACAGTAGGTACAACACAATTTTGAAATGCCTTTTGCTTCAATTTATTGCTTTTGTATAATATTTCAAGGCAAACATTGTGTATTTCTGGTAAACAAAAAAGTCATCTTGCCAACTCGGCAACAAACCAATTGCAAATATATACAACTAACCGTTTTCGGAATGGCAAATGAGCCACCGAATTATAATGTGTGCTTGATGCATTTGCTCTTTCCACTTACACTTTATTAAGATCTGGGTTTTGTCCAAAAATATTTTCTGGTAGGTCTTGAAGCCGATTGTTTGAAAGCATTCTGTCATGACGAAAAGTTTCTGGTCATCCTGCTATTGTTCAGTAATCCTCACTTTGAATGTATTGATATCATGCATGAAAACGATTCAAACGAAATATCACACTTAAGCAAACGGAGCGACCCTCAAGGATTTGACCTTACTAATAAAACCCTTATTGCTTTGTAGGTGATATATAACGTGAAACTCGATTTGAATTGTGTTTTTGGCCTAAAATCCCATTTTTGTTTGTTCGGAAATAATGCCAGATATGAATTTTATACCATTTAGCCAGAAAGCTCAAAAGTTAGTTACTCCTTTCCCATTTATCTCACGGTGATTCATTTCTCAAAGTTACCTTTCCCGAAAGCATAATGGCTGTTTGAAACAGTGAAACAGCATTAGTCTTCAACAAGCTACTGATAGGACCCCTCATAGTTACGAGGTTCCCAAGCTGTCATCTCGTTTGGCCTCTTATGACTTTTGGTTGACACCAAAATGTATTTAATTATTGAAAGAAAGATGGGTGCATCCACATGCCAACCGTACGATCTATCAAGATAATCTTTTTGAGGTACGATGTTTACGAGATTTCACATGTGATTAACTGCACCGATAAAGGTTAGTGTCTGCGCATGCCATAATTCTATGTAGCGCCCACAGAAACGTAATTGTCTTTATCATGTGTCATTGTACTTGTTCTCCGATAATGCACTCATATGTGTGTTACGTACACACGGCTCACTATTACCTTTACCACAGCAGTTTGTCGCATGTAACATTGCTGTTAGTGTGCGCAATATTTATGTAACATACACAAAGAGTGACCCTTGAGTGCATGCAGTACATTGTTAGGAGTGCGCAATGTGCACACGTACCACAAAACATGCTGTACATGGTAAGACTTAATACTAGTCATTACAAAATATGGCTCTGTGTGCGGTAGATAGGAGCACAGACATGAGCATATAATAACCTTAACGGCTACAGTTAATGTCACATCGAGATTTTCACGATATGACCTTTAGTGACTCCAAATGAACTTTGACCTGCATAAATTTATAAGGGTTCTTGTAATCAGTTTTGGGCATCCACATGCTAAGTAAGAGATATCTCAGTGTTACAACTTTCAAATAATATCGTTACAAGCAGTTTGCAAAGTTTTCTTAGTGTCACCAACGTTAACCTCAGATGATTCTTGACCACTAACAAAAACAAAAGGTTCATTTAACGAGTTATAAGACATTCATATGCCAAGTTTGAAAAGTAGTCCTGATTCCCAATTGGTGTATGAAAGGTCGTCGGTTTTGGCCTCTGTTGACCTCATATGAACTCAGATATCCAACAGAACGATAGTGCCCTTCGTGTTAAAATGGCAAATCTATCCATAGTATGATTAATAACTGAACAGAAAAATTGGATAAAACAGTAAACAAATAGAAATAAGCTCTTGATTAGGATTCTAGACCAGGGCGGTCAAATTCGAAAAGCGAGCATTTCCACTACACTACCAACATATACGACAAATGAAGGCTTCTTTTAATTATGTTATAACCACAAAATTCTTCACAAAAGTTCATCAGTTCCATTGAAATTGATGTACGCTGTAATTATATCATTACAATGGTACAAAATTCATCCCACCATTTTCTTGATCACGAAGCCGCGAAGTGTGGGGAATGGCCTACGGTCTGTTTGTGATATAATGCATTCACAAGCAGTATAAAAGGTTACTGTACATTCACGTCAAGAGATCACAGATTACTTTGGACCTCCACCAACAGGGTTCTTTGTAATAGTATCATAAATGAAAAGAAAAGAAAGCACAAAGAAAAGAAAGCATTTATTATTGTTTCTTCTTCACACAAAGTGTTCGCAAGATTTTCTACTTTTGATATCTGGTGAATTTCGGTTTTTTACATCTGTTGACGTCAAGTAACGTTTGACGTCTGCCAAATTCAATACTGTTCTTTATCTTAATGTGATAAATGTATACACCAAGCAAGAAAAAGCACCCATAATTCCTATCCTGAAGTAGCGTGTTTACAAGCTAAGTGTCGCAAACACGCATGCATAAAACATAAATACAGACACGCGTGCACACTTTCACCAGCTTGGCTGCTTTAATTTCTCTTGCCTTAAGCAAAGAATTAAAACATTCGTAGGAGAGCCTAAGGCACCCAGTCATACAAACTTTCTGAACTTTTGTCTCGTCATGGGTTCTAGATGGAAGCCTGTTCAAATGTACGAAGGTGTATGAAGATTTAAAGTTTGCGCTACAATTGAAACATGACTTTGACACTTTTAAAACCCACCAAACTCCTCAAGTTTAAACAACCAAAATTATATGCACATCCATGACGTCCTTGAATTAGGTAATAAACTCAATGTGGCGTTATCTCTAAATCCGATTCGAACAGGCTAAGACGTCACCCATTTGGGTTTGGCAGTACACTGGAAGTATTTCCCCCTCACTAGACTGAGTAGACATCATTTAGTAAAACGTTTTAGTTATGTTTAACGCCCAAGAGTTACAAAAATCATATCTGGCACATACTCCATTCATCATGAGCACAGTAACTTTTTTGACTTACATCAGAAATGAGCTTATGGATATACCTTGTTTCAAAAAGAATTTTACTCAAGCCAACAGTGCTTCCATGTCTAATGTAAACGGCAGTCTGCTGGCTAAGTATTTGGGGACTTTTTTTTGGGGGGGGGGTAGTACTTCTAAGGCTAATACCGTAACAACTGTCACTGTAAACTTTTTCTTGCTAGTCTTCAAAATGTTTGTCCCGTCCAAATCTTCAAAAATTTACAATCACGTATCAGTACCCTTTAATCATTGGTCTGTATGATTCCTTTATATGTTAAAGAACCATGGTTTTGAAGGGTTGTCGCATTGAGGTTCTTAATTAAAATGATTTCTACAAGGGATTTGTTTTGTTAACTAACATTTCATCAATTTGTTAAACCCTTTTGCTAGGAATTACACACTAAAGTATGCAAAATAAAACGCAGTCTTGTTCAATTTTGATATGGTCAAATATTATTGTTACGTTTATACATACACCCTAACTGCAGCAATAACTAGAGCAACACGTTTCATTTTGCATTTTTATGTGACATTGCCACGCACTGTTCTTTCCAGTCAACAACAGAGTGGTAGACGAGTTAGTCCTGGTTCAGAAAAAAAAACGTTTTTGGTACAATCTAAGCCTAGAGACCTGGTTAATGCTTTATTCTGCACTGTCCATGCATTTTGTATTAACAGTTGGGCGAGAAAAGCCTGCATTCAGAATTAAGAGATTTTTTTTATGACGTGCTACTCTGCCTTCTCTGTTTATACGCGGATTATTTAAGGACACGTTCTTAATTTGTCGTTACTAACCACTTTTTGAGTACCATGTACGACGCGCTGGAAACTGCACCGTCCATCTTCGCTTTCGTTGGACGAATCACATCAGGTTTAAAGAAAAGCGGCTGTTTAGTAGCAGTTGTACTGTAAATAGCATCCACAGTGACATATTAACAAATCATTTCACAGTTGAACCAACTTCCTGTGCCGATCAAAGATTCTGGTTCCACTTTACATTCTGATTATCTGTTAAGTTATCTCTAACCAATGGTTTTGGGGCCAGTCTGCGCGTCACAATGTCCTACAGTTTGGTCGTATTTCCACAGAATTTATGTAAAATCGGCTAATCCATTAGCAAATATTTTTAAAGCACACTTTACCTCAAAATATAGAGATTCCTTCTTCAAAAAGCTCCAAGTAGGGTAAATAATCAAACCACTGGCGGCTTCTTATGGCACCGTAAAATTGGACGAAAAATATTTTCCGAAAGCACGTTTTATGCCTTAGTGTGGCTAGAAACCGATATAGGATTGTAAGCCATCAGAAGCGAAAGGAGGTCTCAACTCATCAAAGGATGTGAAAAAACGGGAACGGTTGTCTAACACTTTTCCATTTAGTATGGTTATTAAAAGGACTCTCAGTTTGTCAGACAATTTAAATAGCATGTAACTGAGAAACTTACATAGTCTTGATAACACGGTTCCTTCCGAAGATATCTTCTGTAACTTGTCGGATTGCGTTATTTGTTAGATCTCTGTCAATCGAGAAAGTGCACAAGTTAAGTCCATAATGTCTTTGGGTCAAGCTCAAGTTGTACATATTACTGAAACACTAACTTAAATAAATCACGTGTACATCATAACAAGTGGCCACACACACGCTGAGTGGACTGTTTTTGGTTTGGCGTGTCTCTGCAAAATTTAATTTCCATCTTCTATCCACAAGATTGTTTCAAAATTAGGATCACTATTTTATCTTCATTTAAGGTAGAGGACCACTATCTCAATGTTCTAGCATATAATAGCAATATAATGACTGACAAATTAAGTCCCTTAAAATTTAATGAGAGCTTGTTTCTGACTGTGGTACTTGTGGTCAATTTTTCATATTGTTTGTGAAGGCAATGAGTTAAAATTCAAGAAAAGGTGACAGAGTTTAGTGTCATTTTTATTGTATTACTCCACCCTGTGAGGTACCGTCTTTGAGTAGCGATCATGGCTGGAAACATGTACCCATTATTCAGAACCCTCTCGCTCAAAATTTCAACAGTCAAATTTGAAAGTGCCATAGGAGCCAACGTTGTGAGTTTTAGCCAGAGGGGTGGAATGACTAGGTTAAAAACTTCAACAAGGATCAAGGGTCGGCGATGTAACTTGATTAAGTGTGTAAGTCAATTGGGGCAATAATTAGTGGTGCGCTACCCTAATTAATAACGATATCAATTCACCGTCCACTTGCCATTGCGTGGCATTTTACAACATTTATAAGCAGTTAGTCTATATATTAGGATTTTCAGAAAACAGTCAGGACTGTCTTAGACCCGTCCAATTTACTTTTAAATTCCATATTATATAGAGTTTTACTTTTGATGCTTTATTTTAATGTGTATATGTACGTTATTGTAAACCGAACTTACGTTCGTAACCAGGATTTTTCACATAAGATATCAATAGGTTTGCATAGGCACTACATTTAAAGCTCTGCAAAACTATTGGCAAAATAACAAAGTAGGGTGAAATGGTGGCTACACAACTCGACAAACACCGGGCGGGCAACCTCATGCCGAGATACAAGCTGGTAGAAAGTACAGAGGCAAGTAAAGGAATAAGAAAAGAAAATCTTAAGATCGGGGAAGGTAGTAGGTGGGTACATTTTTTAACATAGTTGGTGTTATAGTAAATTTAGTACAGAGTATACAGATTTGATGCATCCACTTTTTGACCGTTTTGTATTCAGGAACATTTAATTTACAGAGTATGCTCAGAGACTCAATAATTTAAGTAACACGTGAACAGCCTATCCTCATGAAGAAGAATGTTTCGGGCTGCTGGTCACTATCAAGATAACACACAACGAGACTTCAGAAGCCAAAGTATGTAAGCTTTGGCTATGTACAATATTATGAGCACCAGAATGAAGCATTTACATAGTTGGTAGCCTCCTTGAACACGCATACGAAAGGCCGCGGTGCAAGTGTGATGCTAGATATTGGTAACGGGCCATGTTTTTGGTCGGGGGAGGTTTCCCCTATTGGGATGTTTTACACTTTCAGGGCCTGAGTCGGTAGTTAAGGTATGCAATCACGCCAGTACAGGATATGTTTTTGCTGGAGTGTATGTATGCCAAGTACAGGTCACATATCTTATTTCTGGAAAGGCACGACAAAGCATGATACAGCTGAAAATTCCTGTTCAACAATATAACTAAAAAGGGAAAATTGGCCATTATTTTTATTTTTCAAAAATGAATGTGAAAGACGTTGTTTTCTCGACCCATTGAACATTCTGAACCCCTAGCGTCAACCATGATACTTGGAATTTAAGACAAACTGTAAACTGGCTGTAAAATTTAAAAATTAGAAAAAAAAAATTCACCAGTATTTAACCATATATTATTAAACAAGTTATTTTAAAACAAGTTACGCAAACAGACTAAGGACAAAGGCGTCAAAACAATTTGGGAGCTAAATAGACACGGTGAATGACGGTTTCCTCTCCAGATTAAACTGAAACTAAGCACATTAGCAAAGGGGACCGCCATGCATTTACAGGTCAATATTATTGTTCCAATGTTTGAGAGATACTACCCACTTTTTTAATATATGAACCCAAGACGTATGGCAGAACAAAGTAGTCTACCAAAATTAAATCTCAAATGCAAATGAAATTATGATACGATTACACTAAAAGCCAGAACGATATACTCACAACTGTTTGAGACAAGTCATGTCCCGAAAAAGACTACTGCAGATATGTCCAAGACGGTTATGGGCGAGGTTTCTGTAAATAGAAATATATTTCAGACTTTAAAAAAGACAACATTGCAACAAGTCCTATAGGTCCTTCTTTCATTCCACACGGAGTTCAATATGCTATTAAATATCAGTTGGTGTCAAAAGGGATGGTGGATGTGTATGGTCTTTCTACCATTGCTTAAATTATCCAATTTCATCGGTAACACTTTGTAGGAATGATAACGTTATAAATTCCCGACGACCACCACTCACGCCTACAGATTTTTTATTTTTTGGCCCAATCAGGCAGGCTTTGTCATAAAAATCCAAGTATTCTTAAATTATAATCAAGAAAATATTCCATCTTTCAAATACTAATCACTGCAATCTTAAAGCCATATATTTCTGCAAGGACCTAAAATTTTTCGTGTTTCCCCCACGCAAAATCCAACAATTCTGATTGGGTAGGGGGCAGCGAAAAAGTTTCGGTGAAAGTCGGCTGTCTTCCCTTCGTAGGGAAACTTGGCCCTCTCTTGGAAAATTCCATGCTCAGTTTCAGGGAAAATGTCTCTAGTTGCCAGCGTTTGAAGTTACATGAGCTTTTTGCATTTAGAGACCCTTTGTTTCCACCTCAAAATGTTTCAAACTAATGCAGAGGTATGTAACATTCAATAAACTTTTGATTTGATAGATTGCAACATAACTTCTACCCCAACTCATATACGAAACAGTCTAGTTAAATTTTGATTTGTAGGGTACATTATGTCAACTTCAAGCTGTGGTAAGAAACAATTAAATGAACTTACAGGCTGGTTATATAAGACTTGTTCTTGAAAGTACTTTTTGGTAGTTGGCTCAGGAAATTATGAGACAGATTTCTGCAAAAGAAAACGCAATCTCTCAAGTTATTGAAAAACACGTTTTTTTGTTAAGAGTGGAGTGGGGTGGGATTGATACATTTGCTTCTAGTCTGATCAAGTATTCTGGGGGAAATGGAGAAACCTGTATGGTATACAAACTGATGACACAATTCGTAACGTAAAGCTGAATTTATTAGAACAGTAATTTGATTTCTACTACTCACAATTTTTTTAAATGTCTGGTACTGTCGAAAAGGCCGCTTTGTAACTCTTTTAAAGAATTATGTGATAAGTCTCTGAAAACCCAACGAAAATACAGTCGCCATTATTTTTACAGTTTGGATGGTGTTAGAACATTTGTTAATACATTTCTTTTTCAAATTATTCGTCATATTATATGGAGATAGTTCACATTTTATTCGTTTCATGTCGGCATGTTACTAGAGAATATTGCTTTGGTTTACTACGATATCAATAATAGCAATAAAAAATATAGAATAAAAAAGAACAGATTTTTCATTTGAGATATACTCTATGAACATACGCTAAAATTTGGAACGCAGGACTAAAGAAAATTCTGAACTCATTGTACATTTTATTTGACATTCATACAGACATGAAATTGCATGTACGTAATAAGGGCCTAAGGATTCATTCAAATAACATGAAGAAGGACTCACATGCTTCGCAAGTCACTGGTGTTTCGAAAAGCATTGTATGGGATCTGCCACAAACTGTTGTATGCTAAAATACTTTACAATTAAAAAAAAGAGAAGAACCCGGAAACGTTGCTTTGACCTAGGATCTCTTATATTTGTCCTGATGTAAGCATTAAAGACTTGTAATTTAATCTTTGTAAAGGTAAACTCCTTCGCGAGAATAAGTAAGAGATGATTGTCCCAGAGGCATTTATTTTCTCCTAAATATTATCTAAGTGGCCATCTATTTTCATTTTGATAATTTGATTGAGTGCAATGAAGCTATTAAAAACGAAGAAAATGATGTTGTTCCTAACATCTCTTATACTTGGTTGGTTTCTTTCACGTAATGACCTTGTGTCAGGTCAGGTTACTTCAGTGTTCGTGCTACTGATAACACTGTTAACCAGTACAACCCGTTTCATAGGCGATTAGTCAGCGTATAACCCGGTCCACTGGTTTTATAGTGAGGAGGGTTTTCTCGTAAGGAGGGTAGCATGTAATTCAGCAGGATGCAAAACAATAAAGTGTTAAAGGATAGGTGAACTCTTCCAGAGTCAACGGCAATCATGAACTTTTTATTCATTGGTGGCTTTGGCTTCTTGTCGACAACAGTTCTGTTACCAGGCAAAGGATTTTTTCTTGGCCCAAAAGGATTTTCAGCTTATGTTGCTGCAACTGCACCATGCAGTGCCGCAGTCTTTAGTGTAGCATCACTTTTTAGCGCTTAAGTTCTAATGGCAATATGGAGTAGGAAAGAAGATACTTCTACGGCATACGGGGTAATCGAAGCCCCACGTGATGCAGCAGTAATGATTGATATTCAAAGTTCGGATATTGCTATCAAGTACGGGTAACCGATGACCAACAACATAATTCTGATCACAATTTCAAAAGATTTAGGAGGCAGCCGTTGACCCTTGGAGCTTAAAACGTTTTAACAATTAACAGTTGTGATCGTACAAAAAACAGGGGCGTACAACGAAAAGCCTGATGATCGTGTAAAAGCGTGAAACTCAGAGTGGTAACAATCCATCTTAATGCTATTGTAGTATGGGTCTTGCCCTACCGCTATATTGAGCACTATCTCTACCGTTTAAAGCTGCTCCGTTACCGCTCTTCCTATGTACATAATAAAATATGGATATTATATATATATATATATATGTATGTATACATATTTCCCTAATTCCCACCTTAGGGCGAAAGAAGTTGTTGAAAAGTCGACCTTAGGACGAAAAAAAAAAAATACGGTGAAAAAACGGATTCCCCTTAACGTTTTCACACACTTTTTATATAGGAATATGTAAACGTGCGGTAACGTCCTTTTACAGACACAATCTATATGCTATTACTTCAAAGTCGACGAATTTACGGACACGTATCTGTTAACACGCACGGATGGACACGTATCTGTTAACACGCACGGATGGCAAGCCATTGAAATAACGTTGATTATATCTTGAGGACGGTTTGGGGAAATGTATGCTTATGTGTTTTATTATTTTTTTTTTCGCCTTAAGGTAGGAAGATATAAAGACTTTCACCTTAAGGGGGGAATTAGCGTTAGCGTTATATATATATATATATATATATATATAACGCTAATTCCCATCGTAAGGCGAAAGTTTTTATATCACCCTACCTTAAGTCGAAGAATAAAATACATAAGCATATATTTCGCCCTAACGTCTCCAAGATATAGACAACGTTATTTCAATGTCCTGCCATTCGTGCGAGTTTACAGATACGTAAATCCGTAAAATCGTTGGCTCTGAAATATTTGCATATAAACTGTGTGTTAAAAAGGACGTTACCATACGTTTACGTATTCCTATATAACAAGTATCTGAAAACGTTAAGGGGAATCCGTTTTTTCGCCCTATGATAGACTTTTCTACAACTTTTTTCTCTGTAAGGGGGGGGGGGGAATTAGAGAAATATATATATATATATATATCGACAAAAAGATGACAATGAAACACAAAGTTATAATTGACTAACGAAGTATGAAGCAAACATTTATTTGAGCTTGGAAATTTTCGGTTCCCCTGGATCCTTCTTCAGCCAAGATAGACTTCAGACTAATATATGTAAGAATAATTGACAGAAAATGCATCTCAAATATTACACTTTCTACAATGATTCATGAATGCTTGATGTTTGTTTGATTTCTGTCTGTTCAGCATAGGCTGTACATTTACTTTCCATTTACTCTTGCATGTATTAGTCTGAAGTCTATCATGGCTGAAGAAGATTCCATGGGAACCGAACATTTTTGGTACATAAATGTATACATACATATAGTAAAACATGGTTCCGCGTGTTTGTTGCATAATATAGTAGTGCTCAAAAACCAACAAGAAATAAGAACAAGAGATGTGAACTCATAAAGTATGTTTCGGTCTGCCTAAGACCTTCAGCTTCAACTGATACAGTGTTGATGCCATTTAACTATAACAACACTATATCAGTTGAAGCTGAAGAAGGTCTGAGGCAGACCGAAATATGAAATATACTTCATGAGTTTATAACTCTTGTTCTTATTTCTTGTTGTTTTTTGAGCACTACTATATTATAAATACACTCAGTATATATAAATATAAATATATATATATATATATATGTCATATAATACTTAGTATTTCTGTTTTTGGTGGTTGTGTTCAACATACCTTTTCGGGAAGAATGTCCCAATATATTTTTGTGGGTAATTACTCACAGCTTAGATGTATTGCTTGGCATATTTTCAGGCACTGTCTCCAGACTTTGGTTAGAACAATTTAAAACAAAAGCGTCTTTGGCATCGTTGAAACACCTACAAACGCCGCCTCTACCGCAGGCCTCCATAGGTATCCCTAAATGAACGATAATATTAACCCCATAATATAAACATTTTTATTGCTTTTCAGTTACTGTGATATACTTGTTTGAGTCTAAAAAAAACACAACAAATAACTGATTGGAAATACTTAAATTGCAAGAAAAATATTTACCGAATGCGTAGCCTATTGGAAAGAGTACGGTCAATAACGAAGTAAAGCCGTTGAACAACATCATGTTGGATCAAGGAACGATCTAAAGGCGAATTGAGACAAATACATTTGGTCAGAATTTAATTTTTCCGTATATAACAAAATGGTACGATCCCTCAGAATTTCAGTGTCGAAGAGCTAGGCATTTTCGAAGCTCTCATTTTAAGTGGAACTAAGGGTATTTGCTTCTCCCTGACATTTTACACTAGGGCAACACCTTAAACAGTGTGACACAACCTATTTTGAAATAGTTAGGTGACTCACACACCGGCTTCAGATTCCTTCGGATTCATAGACAGGTTCTGTATCTCTACAAATAAGTGACAAACGAGGTGTTCAAAAGAGGCAGAAAAGTTAAAAACTGTCGTAAGCACCCGTAAAATTTTTCCTAGAAATAGAACTGGTCAAAATCTACCTTCTATTGTGGAAAACAAGGACAGTATAGCATACTACAAGTTTACTTCACTTACAAAAAAATCCGCTTTCAAGCTCTCCACAAAGACTTAAAGTAGTGCAAATTTTTTAAGAACCTTCTGAGTGGCTAAACCGCAAAGCCAGGCTAACATTCATGGTTGCACGTGAGTATGCCCAGTACACACTGTACCTAAATAACGTAGGGCTTGAAGTTCTTTAACTGTCTTGTTATACCATTACGGAAACTATCGAACCAGTTAGCAGAGTTTTCAAACTAATTATTTGTTGGATGAACATACCGAATTTTTTTGATTAGATTTACACATTTAAAAAGTAAGTACTCAAGTAATTTTTGAGAGTAAGAGAAAACTTTCGAAAAAGTATGGTTGTCTTCCTGGCCGTACATACCGAAAGGAATTACAGCAGACGTAGTATTTTACAATTAGCATAGCACCTCCTACTTTAGTAAACGGAACTTTCGATCAAAAATGGAATGAGCTAGATTTATTTTTACGACTGTAACAAGCGTTATTGACCTACCCACCCTCCGGAAGTGAAAGGGTTAATTTGAAGTGATAGACAATGAAGAATCGGTAAGGGTGATCATTTTCAACTCGAACACATGTGACATGGGGAAGATTTCACTTTCGACTAGGTACCCTTGGTACCCAAAAAACAGGCAATTAAAAAAAAAATAACTTTGTCATCATACATCTCTCAGCCTTCACTAAACCACCCAAGTGATCTCAACAAAACGATGTATTGAATTCCACCGTGGGGGGGGGGGGCGGAGGGGTTGTAAATTGAATTTTCCCATAAAACATTAAAAAGTCATTGTTTACATCCAAAAAGTAGTCCAAACTTTCAAAAAATGCTAAAAATGACGCCATAATTTAAAAATTCTATTTCTGGCACTTAGAAAAAGGCCCCCCTAATCATTTTTTTTTCTGAATACCTTGGAAATTAAAGAAACACCAAGAGTTATGAATAAATGTCAGGGGTAGGGAGTTTAGAGATATTTCAAATGTAATTTTCAAAAATGCGTCATTTCCGGTCAAGAACCTATATTTTTGACTCTAAACACCCATCCGACTCAAACATCCATAATTCAACAACGACAAATCTGACTATCCTTATTCAAACACTACAATATTCACTACAACATTTGTGACAAACTACACCAAAATGATATGAATAAATGTCTTGGTAGGGTGAGTTAGGGAGGTTTGAAGATGTAGACAAATGTCATGTTCAAAAATGCATCATTTCCGGTCAAAAACCCACATTTTTTACCACCAGATCCCTCCCCATATAAAAAATTACAACACACAACCACCCCTCCTACTTTTTCATTCACCAACATGGGCATTACAAGCTACTATACAAAGCTTCGATCTTTCCAGTGATATGTAGATTCTTCCAGGCAATATTCTTCTAAATTAACCAAACAATTCCTTAAAATATTCCTCCTTTTAACACTGAATAACTGAAAGTAAAAGTTCAAAGTCCATTGTAACAGTTCCATTTATATAATTGTATAAACTGGGTGGTTGTTTATTGTAATTGGTCATTCGTATTCCAGATATTGCACAGTGTTTTCGAAGTTTTTGTCGAAAGATCTTACATAATTCTTGTCTTATTTTATGTTTAGATTCTAACATTTATCTTTATAACGTGAGTACAATGTCTCTGAAACCCTTCCTTTTTAAAGTTTCTTAAAGCGTGATTGGACGTTTACTTGTCGATGTTTCACAATTGCCCCCAAAACACAAAGTACTGACATTGTGCACTCGACAAGAGTCAGAGCGAACTGTTTCCATCTATACCACTGACATCCATACGTCACATGTTAGTGACGAATCGTATCTGACCCCGATTCCCTGGTTATCACTTTTCTTAGCAAGGTTCTTATAAAATGAAACTAAAAATGAAGCAAGAAGATATCAAAGATCAGACATCATACAAAAATTCCCTTTCGATTTGTTTTCCTTCTGAGGATTAATTAACTTCTCAGTTTATTCTTGGTTTTTCCTATAACTTTAACGTTTTTCATATGATACAAGTAAGATTATTAACCTTCGTATTCTATCTCTTGAAAACTCCTCGCCCAGTTATAGTTGTTGTACCTGTCAATACGACACTAGATTCTTTACGTATAGGCTTACTATTTTAGCTGCATTGTAAACCATGGGCGTGTATTTGGATAACCTGCGATCAGTAGATTAACCTTGGTTCAGAATGCCGGAGGACGAGAGTAATGCATACAACTTTTTATATCATGAGCAGACATTCCAGGAGAAGTATTAGTCCGCTTCAAAAATTGTGATTTCAAGTTGCAATAAAGTAAGAAATAAAAATTAAAAGAATATGAAAAATATTTCTACTTAATAAAAGTTTTTGAACGATAAAGAACAGACGACTATTATTCACTGGACATGTATTCTATAACTTTTCGGCTCTATGAATTACGTATTCAGATATTGTTCAAATATTTGGAAGAGTTTAGAGGAAAAGGTAGGCTATGTTCCTTCATATCAGCCATTTAAAAGTGATGACAGCTAAATGATTAGGTCCGTAAGTGTGTGCCTATCCCAAGCATGCATGGACTCGCACCCAAAACTCAACAAGGGTGAAAAGTGATCTTGGCTTTGAAAACCATTTTGAATAAATTCAGTCCTCCTATTTCCTTTTTTTCTTTTCTAAGCCTTTGGTAAATTTCTCTCATAAATTTCACGTGGCACACTTCCACTTTCAGATTACATCAACCAAAAGAACTTTGTACTCGCTTTTGTATACTGTATACAAAAGTTATCGCTATTTCGAATAAAAGTTTTCCTTATGTAATGTCATATTTTATTTTCTAACAATGAAAAAGTCAGAAAGGGACACACGAAGGCAACCTTCCTTAAATATTCTTCGACCTAATGTTTCAAAAGATATTTTTGTCTTCAAGTGCCTTCTGAGGGACGCCGGCACTGTAACAAAATTTGCCCCTAACAAGGGTTAGTAAAATCGGTTATACTTACCACCTATTTATTTTTTTCTGAACACACACGTGTTGCTTGGTCTATAAATAATCACGGTAACGTTCAACTAAACAAAATCCTCCAATTTATTAACACGATGAAATACGAAAACGTGTAGAGTGACAAATTCCTTTATTCTGACCTACACAAAGTGAAAAACAGGCAGGTTATGAGAACCGTTCTGAAATCTTCAACGCGAGCAGTTGACGCTTTTTGAACAGACGTACTAAACTCAGGAAGGTCTTCTTTGAGACTTCAATTCATGATATCGTTAATTATTTATTTACTGTTACAAATTTTATTTGTTCAAAAGCCGACAGGCCTCAAAGTGCTGAGTCAAGTAGATGACATTGTGCTGATATAGAGTTACTCTTAACCTGAAGTACTTTTACTTAAATATTACAATTATAATGGCACTAAAACCGTAGCATATTTACTTGGGTTAGAGAAATTCAGAACGACTTCGCCAATCAATGTGCAGACATGCATCGGTGAATTAGTTTTTTTGCATGCGCCACATATCCTTAAACATTAAGCTACAAGTCCGTCGTGATGAAAGAGTGTTTGTGTATGGCATATGCTGAGTGCATTCTTGTACGTTCGCACAACTGTGTACACACAGGAGGATTGTACCAGATAGTCCAAGTGCAAGCAAACTGTATACTATTACCTGCAACATCTTTGTGCTTTACCAGTAGTGACACTTCTGTTTTTTCCTCATGCTTTACATGCCCCTCTTTATGCTTAATCTTGTTTTGTTTTCATTTCTTTTTTAATTTTTGTGAACTTTTATATGTTGCACAATTTTTACTTCTTAACTTTGTTTGTAATCAGGGCCTTGGGTTGGATTAGCTTGATAGCTAACCGAGTTTCTCAACCCTCGTAAAATGTTTAAAAATATAAAAAATCTTAGTCTATTCACGGTAGCTCGTTTCCCATATTCTACAAAGAAAGTTATTTTAGTTAAAATGCAAAGTTGTAACTCACAACAACAATTGTCAATAAAAGTTTGATTATATACTGACTTACTAAAGGTGTGTGGAGCTTTCTTGTTATGTTTTTTGTACTTTTTGTCTGCAAACAGACATGTTTGGTGGGCCTAGGCAGGGGCGTAACTCAGTAGGATTTATTGGGGGGTGAAGATAATTTTGCCCTGCGAAATCAGTCAGTGCCCTGTGACTTCATGTTGTGAAAAGAAAGGTAAGTTAACGCTGATCCTGTCACTGAATACTGTGGATTCATATTTTACTCTGTCGGCAGCCATAGGCGTACTGGACTCTTCCAATTTAAGAATCTCAAAAAGTTGCCCGAATTTCGTTGCAGTTCAGGTGCATAATATAGGTCGCCAATCTACTACACGTGCGAAAGCACGCGAAAATGTTCCACATTTTTTTGGGCATTCGATCAAAAAATTCGGGAGCTCAGTACAAAATTCTGGCAATGTTTTCACCTATTCTGTGCCCGAAATTTTGTCGTTTACTGCCCGAATTTTTGACCTACGAAATTTTTGGGGGCATTATGCCCCTGTCCCCACCTCGTACGCCTATGTCAGCAGACATGCCACACAAAGAATAGAACCTTACATTGCATGTATTTCACAGTCGAGAGCCTCATAACATAGTATAACAAGTATACTTCAGCCCCCAGTCTTGAACAGCTTCCTACTCCTATGTAAAAGCCATTGCTGAGATCTCAGCTAACAATATCGGGGAATCTTATTTAGTTTTATAAGCCTCTTGTTCACAAGCAGACATGTATGCAAGTGCTGCGTCAAGTAGATAAAATTGTACTGATTTGATGTAACCTCTGACTTGAAGTGCTTTTACTTTTACATTGTTATTTACAACTACAATGAAACTAAAACAGCACAATGCATACTTGGCTTAGAGATAATATGGACAACGTTGTCAATCAATGTCCTTCGAGAGCTGTCCTTTCTTGGTTTCAAAATGAATTATGAATCATGCGTGCATCGGTGAGCTCGATTATGCTATCCTCGCAATGTATTTGTCTGATGAATTTCGTTCCCGTCAGTCGATATGCATGCGCCACATCTCCTTCACCTTGAAGCAACAACTATACAAGTAATTAGTAAATATTTGAGAAACACTTGTCCGTCATGATGGAGTGTTTGTGTATTCAATATATTTAGTGTATACTTTTATGTACGCACAGCTTTGCACACACCATTGTACAAGATGTTCCAAATGTAAGCATATTGTGCACGATTACATGCAACTTTCTTTGATGGTTTCTGTCAACAAGCAGATATTTTTTTGGAAACCTAGGTTTCCAAAATAATGAATAACTATTATATTTGTCTTAGGATAATGGGGACAAGTAAGCTTTTCTTTTGGATCGGTCAAGTGACTAAAAAGCTAGCAACATTTGTAAGACCTCTGTGGTAATCTTAAATGGTAAGGTATGAAAATGCAATGTTAGTAAAAACAAGCAACAAGCTTAAATGAGTACAAAACTGATTCCAGGCCAGTGTTACAGGAAATGGACGTGAACAGTTCAGCTAAAGTAATTGACCCTCTTATGCGATTTACACTCTTTCCCTTTTGATTCCGTAAAGAAGGCAAAAGGCATTTATGAAGTGGCCGTGCGGTGTGTATGTATCGCTGAGTCTCTGTGTGTTTAAGCGGTAGAGTATGTTTGTGATGCTTAGATTGTAGGCGGACCAAGGTCCAGCTTGGTCAGGCTAATGATTTAAAAGGAATTACTAAAAACTTTTTTCCAAACTTTAGTTCGATGTTAATTTTGACCTTCACTTGACATTTGACCAAAAAGCCCTTCTTTAAAACCATTCTTATCTTTCTTTTTATATTGTGGTTTAATACCTTTTTGTAACATACTTATTAGTAAATACAGCTTAAACCACCTCTCCGCCAAATAGACCTTTGAGGACTGACCTTCGAGTTATGATGACATCAAAAACGCATGTACACGTTCTGTTTTTAGGTAGCTAGTTGATAATATTTACTGTCAAGGAGTAGCTAATACTTATATTGGCCTTCTCTTACAACACACTCAGGCTCTCAGGTACACACACAGAATCAGATGAAAGTTGTTAGGTGATTATATCCATTTAACACGTTTCATGTACGGAAACGAGATAATTATCAACAGGTCCAGTTTTGACAAGCTTACTCTGCTCGTATTGGATTTTTTTATACAGACCATCAAGGGCAAGAAAAAGTATTTTCATTGTGTAATGTGTTACTAGAATAAAGGACCATCATTACACCTTCAATCCAGAGCCTTAGATCAGTGCCATCACGCTCATTGCAGACAAGTGAATAGTGTGTTTAGCTTAAAAGGAAGGATCTTTCCCGGTGGCAATTTTAAAAACTCGCAAAAGAAAGCAAGGAGAAGAGACGGAGCATCCATATCTCATAGCCAACATTTATTTTTGATTCACATCACTAATGCAGGCTCATTGCTAAGTATGTGGGGAGAGAGGAGCTAGAGACGTCCCCTTAAACATTTCGTCCCTTTGAAAAATAAAGAAAAAACTAGTCCTATCCCTCAGATTGCGTTTAAGAATATTTTGTGCCGTGAAAATAATTGTCCCTGTGGAACTTATTTCACGCATCATGGAGCCCAATTCGTACAGAATTACATATGCGTCAAGTATCTCAGAGAATTTTTCTGCTGACGCGGTTAGTCCATGGGGCTAAACTGAATCCTGATGACTGGTATTTCCTCACTTAAGTTTTTTCAAAAGCTCATAAATCGTAATATTGCATACCATGCACTACTGCATCTGAGCTATCAAGTGCTTTTAGAGACGCGCAGAGTCCAATGCTACTTTTGTACAGTCAACGCCTTTCGAGTGATTAGTAATCAACGCTGAGGCTGACCAGGTCATAACAGCTTATAACCGTGTCTTATTCTATTTCAATCTACTCGAGATCTCTTTTCAACGAAATAATGAAAGAATGGGCCTACGTGTGGCAAATGCTTTCGTCACACCAACCTCTATTGTCACAATAATTACCCACTTTTGCCGCAATGGAGGTGACGAGATTTGTAACACCAGTCGCCCATTTTGTCACAATTTTACAGTAAGTTACCACTATTGTCACTCACATCTCCCATATTTGTCCCACCAAGCGTTTGAGTTGTGACGAAAATAGTTTGTAATCGTGCTTATATGGTTGATTTCAGTGGAAAACAAATGTTCATGTATTTAATTACCAGGAAATGAGTTTCACAATTGTTTATTGGAACTGGAAGCAGAGGAAAGTGTATAGATGGCTTCTCCTAGTAATTGGACTCACTTTCCTATTTCTGAGAAGGTTTGAAATTATTTACCAAATAAAGCATTTAAAGTAGAACATCAGATCAACAGTTTATGATTATGATAAATACTTATACAAATGCTGCTTTGAAAGTTGCTTCATAACGTTTTTTTAAAGCAAGAGCGCATCAGTGGCGTCGCCAGACTTTTCATAGTTACACTTTTGACCACATTGGAACGTTGCACATAGACCCCACTAATGGGTCCGCGGCAGGCGCTCGTGCTTCATTCTGTTGCGGGGGAAGCTACGCTCTTGCCCCACGCTTTCTAGGCCCTTCAGTTGTCAATCTTTGTTTGTCCCCTTATAAAATCCTAGCTACGGGCCTGATATGGGAAACGCATCGGCACGTATTAGACGCGTTTTCTTGGTAAACCAGAGGTCAAAGATGGTGGCGCTCTCCTAAGATGTTGCCCTACCAGTTTAAAAAAATATCCATGCCTATTGCTGCAGCTGTTTAGTCAAGGACAAAGCAATTACCTTTAGCTATGACTACTTGGTCACTTGCAACAGAGTCCTCTTTTCCCGATGGCAATATTCACTAAAGTTACACAAGTGATCGCAGCTCATTGAAGAGATGCCCTACAGTTATGATGACACTATTCTGTTTAGGTTTAAATAAAATATTTTAGCAGAGTATTGACAGCTTATATAAATCTTACTCAGTCAGAAGCTTTTAAAAGCAATAAAATAGCTATTTATAATCTTGCTTACACAATATGAAGCATAAAAAGTTCAAATTATTTATAAGGAAAACCAAAGAACACACTGAGGATTTTAGACCAAGGAGAACAATAACTAAAGGCACTTCTGGCTGATGTCTATGAAAATTTTTTGTTTCAGCTTCAGTTCATTTGTAAGAGCTAAAATTGAGAAAAAACAACATCCCCAGGGAATCTAATTTACCTAAATTTTTCACCGACACGTGACGTATAACTCTAGACAGTATTAAGATTAACAGTTGCCCCTACAATAGGGAATGGTACGATCGTGTTATAAAAAATGTTCAAGCAGTTGCACAGTCAATGACTTGTGTCGTCATTGTCCCTAATGTGGCGCACAGAGGGAACGAGAACCCTCAAAAATTACTCCATGTCACGGTTGCAAGGCAATGGCAAATCTGTTCTACTGTCAAAGTCGTATTGGGCAGTAATGAATCTATTCAAGGTTAATTTTCCTGGTAGCATAGGTCAGAAAATCGAAATATATTACGTTCAGTATAATGTATTCTCTTGTGCATTTTTGTTGAATTTCATATTTTTCTTGGTCACAAAAGGACATCATGACCCTTTGAGGTCACGTTTTGCATCCGTCCGAATGATCTTAACCTAGCATGGTGTAATGCAGTTTTTAGCGTCGAGTGCAGTAGGTCAACAAACTTTTGCCTTGAAGAGAAAGTATTGTTAAAGCATGCAAGTATTTATTGTGCTGTATATTCCAATAATATTTCCAGTAATTTGGGATCCCAAAATTTAGTTTACTATTCACCTGGGACACATGGTGTGAAAAACCATTTCCCCTTTTTGTCAGTGCTATGTTTGTTTAATGCAGGGCAAATATCACCGGACCTATGAAGATAAAAGTGTAATGGCCATCAATCTTGTCAAGAAAAATAGAGCTTTCCTCAAAACCAACCCTTAAAAGGACTTTTGGAATCATCCAAATCCCATTTCCAGAACCACCTAAATGACTGAACCTCACTTTACATTGACAAGATACGTCATCATTCAAACTTATGATAGGCAGAATATGGGATATAAATTAGACATCTGTCGTTGGCCATAACATTCTTTACTTCTTTTCATTTGAAGCATATTTTATGTCACATTAAAGAAGATGAACTAGACTTCTTCCTGTTTATAATTTTTTTATGTGAATGATGAGCTGGACAAATACATTAACAAAAAAGCAGTTCAAAGTTTCCAATATTCCACAATGCCACTTAAACATTGCCTAAGTGTGGGGCATCCTTATATTGAAGCCAGTAAAAGTTGTTCTGACTCTTGTAAACACACACTCCCAGCCTTCAGCATTTTCTTTGGCAAAGCTGGTTAGGAAACAGTAAGTCACGTGTAAAAGAAAGTATTGTAACAAAGGGTAACACTGCCATAACAGTCACTGCATATGGATAAAATTTCGGATATTTAATAAGACCAATTTCATATTATATTATTTGACAAAAAGCTTGAAGGTATTTCGCACATGGTGTCCTAACTGCATTGCATCTGGAATATGAACAAATCATCTCCTGGTTTTTACACTTAAATGTATGGAACAAGTATTTTTTTGTCTCAATAGACATGAAGAATCGGCGAGGATGGCCTTTACTTACTAAAACACGCTTGATTCTAATACTTGAGACAAACTAAGATTCAGAGAGGCATTTCTTTCAAGACTTAGAGCAGTAAAACTGTCTGTCTCAAAGTCGATTACTTTGCAGAAAGATAAATTAGAGATTAACATTTGTGTCAATGCTTGGAAATAATTTGCTCTAAATAGGGGACCAAAACGAAAATAACGCATCGTTGTGTTAATTGTTAATAATTCAAACGACTACATTTAGCAGGTATTAGCAAATAACAGCACATAAAACCTTTCCCCACATAAAAACGGCTAGACGTAGCTGTCCTCTAAGGACTGTAAGCAATTACATAGTTTATTCGATTCACGTTTAGATGTTAGGTCATTTCAAAATAGCTGGAGATTAAGGGTATATTTCAGTGACTATTTCAGAGGATTTCAAATAAAAGAAAATATTTTTTCATCATTCATCTTTCAGTCCATACACCCGTAGCGTGTTAGCTATTCAGGCTATTCTGGTCAAACACAGACTTCAAGTTGCTTCAAGATTAGAAAAATGTCATATTATACCTTCAGATTACTTTCAAAATCGACGCATTCAATCTAACCTTGAAAGTTTACTCAACACCACTGAACCATTGAATAATATTAAATTTCGATTGACCTTGAAAGTTTGTGAGAGTGAAAGTTACAACTCTTTGATTGTCTGTATAATTTATTCACGTTCGTCAAAATTATTAACAGAAAAACAAAGGATGTCCAATTAGTCTGCCTCTATGACATCATATTTATCCTAAAATGCAATGCACTTTTGTGAACTCTGATTACTTTCTTATAAAAGGTCCTGACTCTTAAATGTAACATGTCATTGAGATGGGATTTACAACACTGAAAAGAGACAAAATACCCGGATTTAATGAAATACTTTAACTATTTTCTGGAACACCCCTTCAAAAGTGGTACATATTTTAGATCTTTTATCGCCAAAAAACAATCTATTTTCCAAGAAAGAGAAAGGTTAACAAGAGGACCATCCGCAGGCTTGCGTATCTCATCGACGGCATTCATTTCAATCAACTTTCAAACAGTAACATATATCAAGCCGTATCTTTAATGGGCCTAATGCAAGACGTATAATCCATGTATTCTTCTGTGTTGAGTACTGGAAATGTTCACCTCTAGTCAATTTTCTGTGCATACATCCCCAACACCAGAAGTTTGTCAATTAGGGCATACCAGTCGTTTACGGTAAGCCATGGTCATTCAGCAACAACTGGCACTGTAAAGAGGAGCTACCTTCTCTTCATAAAGTTAGACTAGTCTTAATTTTTTCCTAGGCTTTCGTGGATTCTTCAGTAACTCCTCACTCATTGAAAAACCCTGATCACGAATCTATTGTACTGCTTTTCTGACGAGTAATGCAATTATGATTGTGTTGTTTGGTAAAAAATAAAGCAGTAATTGGGTCAGTTTAGGTAAAAAAGAAAGGTTTAGGTTGAAAACTAAACACATACAGACCCCGGTATTTATCAGTGGCTAGGATAAGCCAAGGGGTACGTATTCCCAAAGTGTTTAATAAAAGGTCTTGTAATGAAGGAGGAAAATTCATAACGAGAACAGCATTTTTGAAATACAAATATAGAAAGAAAATTGAACAATCTAACACCATTTTGCATCTAGGGTCCTTAAAACAGGCAAAAATTGTCAAAGGGGAGGCGGACACCCCTTAGATCACTCCCTCACGCAGGCGAACTCTCACTTTGATGTGCCCCTCAAATTACGGGTCTGGCTAGGATACAATTTAATTGCTCGCACCTTCGAAAGAGAAAAGAAACCAAACGCTGAAGAACCGTTTCTGCTACTCACGTCTACATGTGTGATATTAGATGAATGTGTTTTCAAGGAAAGGTTTTATTTTCATGTTTTGATACCTAATTTGTTTCGATCCTGGAACGGTGACTCGGAATTATTTGATGTAGCAGAGTAGCAATTCAGGATCAGGAAAATACTTAAGTATGTCAAAGGTAAATCCTTATTGCAAGTCTTTTATAGTAAATGATTGCCGTGATCTTTACAAATATTTTATCTTAATGCATCTCCAGATCTTATCATAATTCATCATGATGTTATTTAACGGTATAACTAAGTTTTTGACCGTGGTCATTTCAATAGGCTACTCATTCGGTAAATATCTTTTCCCCCTTTCTTTCCAATGAGTTACTTATCTTCCCTTCAGACGCAAGCATATGTGCCACATTAACTGATAAACGATAAAGACATTTATGATTTAGAGTTAATGTCACGGTTAACTTAGGAACACGTAAGAATTGATGCGATGTCGACGGTGTTTAAAAGTATTTTAACGATGCAGCAAGCAAGTTTGTTGTAAATTGCTTAAAACAAAATCAGAAAGTACTGCCAGAAATTTTCCAGGTCACGTCTTCGAACTGTAAGACATATGCATTAAGAATTTACTGGACATTTATGATTTCAAAAAAACAAAAACAAAACAAAAGAAAAAAAAACTAAAAATGGTACATGAAAGAGGCCATCAAAATCTTAAATCTATTCCAAATCAATCGACAGTGATATTCTGCTGCCAACTTGATACCTCCAGACCCATTGTATAATTATAAATATGATATAGATGGTTACGTAAAAAAAATTCTCCAGGACAATTATCTATGACTATCAGTTGCAAAGGACTGTGTTTTGTAAAGACTAACTTACCTTTCCTTGATGCTTGTATCGTTCATTAAACGACAAGAAGTTTTGGTTAACTGGCAAACAAGAGGAATTTAAGTGGTATATCTAAACGGACTCATTTTAGAAGAGGTTACGCATATAAATATTTTTGCCGTCTTTCTTCATGTCCTTTTATTGCACAGAACTAATTTAAAAGGAAAACAAAGCAGTTCCCTGTAGAAATATGTCACTGTTAGTAAATAAAATCAGAACCATGCTCTTGTAATATTACGAGCAATCGTGAAAAATATGCGATTTTCCAAATCTTCTAACACCATCGACACTGTATACATTGCGGTGGCTATAATTCCCAGAATTTTCAGAAGCCTGTCACATGATTCCTTGAAAGAGTAATCTGGAGAAGTTTTCGACTGTAACAGATATTTAACAAAGTCGTGAGTATAAAAAAACACCATTGTGTAAATGCATTATTACATCCCTTTGGAAATCATTCGGCTTTATTTCGTTTTCGACGAAACACATCATCAGACTTGAAGCAATTGTGTGTGTGTCACCCCTCATCCAACCGCCCCCCCCCCCATAATGTCGTTTTGTTGTAATCATTTCATGGCAGGCTTGTTCTTACGCAGAAATTGGTCTTACTATTTCCTGATGGCCTTATTATTTCCTGAATCAACTACCAAAAAATATTCCTAAGAATGCACCGTGTAACTTCATTTTCAAATTTTACCAGAGCTTGAAGATACGTTATGAATGAGCTAAAACAATAGATGGATTATGGAAGACGCCAGTTGAAACAAAAATTTGAAAGAGTTACGTCAAGCAAAATACGAATGAGTTTATTTCTGCAATTGTTTGAAACATTCTGTAACATAGGCGCAGGAAGCTGTTTGAGACTGAGGGGCTGCACCTTTTTTCGGATCGCCGTCCTGGGGGAGGGGCTGAACCTTTTTTCGGATCGCCGTCCTGGGGGACGGATCAAAAATTGTCCAAAAGGGAGGGGAAACTCCCTCCCCTTTTGACAAATTTTGTATTTTTGAGAGACCTTAGATGCAATATGGTGCATCATTTTGGACAAATTTTAAGGTAAGGTAAATTACTGCAAATTTTTGATGTTTCTTGGGAAATGTTTGGATTTTAGGGACCTTAGATACAATATGGTGCACCATTTTGGACTAATTTTGGACAAGGGAGAGGGGCCAACGTGGTGGCTTAGCTTGTAAACATAATATTTCAAAATAGAAGTGAAGGATACTTTGAATACTCATTAATATATTTTTCAAGTTCAAAGAAAGTACTGTATTGTTTTGGGAGGTCAAAGCTCATATAAAGTCACAAGAAACTATGAAACTATAAAAACTTTGTTAACTGCCTGTAAACACGGTATCTAAAAAGCGGCCACAGTGAGGAATCTCAAACCTAGCATGTGGATGCCATGTATTGCATACGAAAACCTTATTGGTTTAATTGGATGACAGAGGTCACCAGAGGTTCTCATAAACAGTTTATTTTGAAAAGGATGTCCTTGCGGATGTCACATTTGGCATGCAGATACCCTGTGTTAAATTGAAGGCCCCTTTTCTTTTTGATGAAGGTTCGTTTTCATAAAAGGTCATCGGGAGTCTCATTGTATTAACTTTTTTCACATGCTATATCAAGAATGTAACCATGAGAGATCTCCCACTATTGATGTAAAGAAGGGTAAGATTTTTGTTGGAAGTTAAAAATTATTTTACGTTACATGAAGTCAAACTGAGAAAGCCTTTCAAAGAAAATATTATCTCAAGAAATATAACTTTGAGGTTTCTCGTACATTGCATGTAGGGGCTCAACCCTACGTTAAAGATTTCTATTGTGTTTGGTGGAGAGTAGAGGTCATTTAAGGTCACCAGAGGTCAAACTGCATAAACTGTGTAAGCATAGTATATCTCGTGTACCGTATCCTTCAAGAGTACATGTTAAGTTCTGAATTTCTGCTAAAGCCTTGCACAACCCCAGCACCAGGTGGAATTGTCGACAAGAAATCATCGAAAGGAAGTTCTGGCTTGACATGGAGCTGGATGAATTGTTTTAAAACAGGAACCCTAACAAATAAGAATCATATGTTTGAGGGGAAATCCATTGTCTTAAAATTGATCTGAAAATCTGGTCGGACGCAAACACTCTACAATAAAACTAATCAGACTAGTAGTAAGACTTTTTAAAAGAGGATTTTAATTTAATAAGTAAGAAAGACTGCAAAAACAGTTATTCAAGGGCAACATGTTTTTTTTATATTTGAAAGATATTCAATAAAGTTGCTATCACCCATTAAGCTGAAATTATCCTTTCAAAACTCATTATTTTATGAGCATTGTATACCAAATACAGCGTAAGGGGTCAGAGGTGTTTTTGCAGTTCAACGTTGTGCAATAAGTGCGTTCAGACAAATTCCTTACATTTCTGAAGATTTTCAGTGAATTGTTGTAAATATATGAGAAGTTGTGAGTAGCTTATTCATGTTGTAAGTTTTTGGTTTTGGTTTTGTCGAAATTATTTTTTTGTGTTGATATGTTAATTTAGAAAGTCTTTTTTTTTAAATTTCTACAAAACGGTAAAAGCGAAGGAAGGTTAATAATTTTGGTAAAGAGTTTGACATTTTCTGTACTCAGTCATTAAGACCCGAAAAGGGAATAATTCCTCTCTAACAACAAAAGAAGAGAGGCAATATAATTTCACGAGGTTAACATAATAAGCTAAAACATCAGAATTAATAACGAACTACTGCATATAGAAGGTAAAGGAGAAGAGTGACAATTTGTCCCCAGATATTCAAATACATAGCTTGAAAGGGCCCTGCAAAATACCTGCATTAACATGTTTAGAGTATTTTCTCTCTCTCTTTTTACTTCGGTAATTTTTTTTGTAAGACATGCCAGTTAAAGATGAGTAATTACATGTATGTTTCCTGCAAACCAGTTATCAAACGGCTTTACTGAAGTGAATATAACAGGGAATAAATCTTTTTATGAATACAAGAAAAAAAATCTTTGAAATGTTTTGTTGTCTTGTTTGGCCTCTTGTACACTTTGTCAGATAATGGATACTTCTGGAGAATTTGTTGGCCAATTACTGTTACACTATTCATGGACAGAACTTGTACACGGCTGAGTTGGTTCCTAGCTTTTGCCCAAGAAAGTATGAGGTGGCATTTTAGCCGATCGGTAAGATAAAAATGTGTCCATGTTGGGAAAAATTGAACCCATCTTTTTAGTGTTAATGTTTACGCTCCTTGCCCGATCTCATTTATCAAAGGAGTAATACTCGGAAATCTTTGGGCAAAGTTATCTTTTCCGACAAATGTAGGTGATCAGAGTGCAGAGAATAAGAGCGCATCGTGAGGCAATAAAATATCTTATACAGACTGCTGTACGTGACTTACAATACACAAAGGCTATATCTCGTTACAAAAAGCTTAGTACAAATATGAATTTTACTTCAGCGCGCCGCCTGGGATCTCATTATACCTAGCTTATCATGATTGTTGTTAATACATTTCCAAAGAAAACGTGCTTTTTAATTGTCAATCCATTGGTTATACCTAGGTAGAACCTCCATGGATCGTACTCCACTTTTAACTGGTTGTTCGTTTGAATTCTCTTTCGAAATTGTGAAGATTACTAAGAAGGTCTTAGTGTACCCTCGGTGTAACGTGGGTCAGCTAAGATCTTCATGCAATTGTCTCCTTCTTTTAACAACTCACAAAACCATCGGGGTTGCATTCTCTGGACATCCACCGTTGACATCGCCACTAGAGAATGGGACCATACATCAAGATTTTTCAGAGCGACGAAAAGGTAAAATCGTCTATGGGTAGGTGAGTTATACCTTACGAAACTGAGGATACCACATTCCGCATATTTATGGATGATAAAAACCAAAATTTTGAAACACTCATGGCGCTTCCATCGGGATGTTTCTTTCATCTCTATTCAACCGCCACCCCCCTAAAAAATCACGTTTGCAACGTCTAAGCAACGTATGTATTACTTCAATTCACAAGTTGATTTCCGTCTGATTAAACCAGGAAAATCCCTCTTCTAACACATGCCCAAGCGTTGTAATTTTTCTGTTAGTTTCTTGGCTTGTAAACATCTGACCTTCTGTAACCGAAATAAGCCCCTTCCACCAGATAATCCACTACCCTAACCAGCCAAAGTAAAAAAAAAATCATTGCATGTTCACAATTTCTAGACATACTATCAGTTCAAAGCTCAAAATAGCATCAGTTTGAATTGAAGTCAACACCCTAAATGGACATAAATTTTGCTATGCAGCAGGATAGTACCATTTCTGGCAAATCTTTAGATTCATTCCTGTCAAACGTTTAAGCTGCATCAAGTAGTGGTAGAGCTCCACTTAGTATAACGATCTCACTCATAACTCTCCAAGTAATAAGCCCTCTCGGGTAAAAAAAAAAAAAAAAAAAAACCCTGGATTTTTTCCTGATAGGGGTCCTTCAGAATAAGTGTGATATGACCTCTATGTTAGCATTTTTTAATAAATCGTGCCCTTGCAGAAACATGCACGAATTAAATGGAAATGGGGATAAAATGAGGTCGCCAATGAATGTCCAAAAAATGTTTTGGGGAGATTAGGCCAAAATGTCAGGAGACTTCATTCACTTTTAGGTAAATTCACAACTAGAATATTGGACAGTGTTAATGACATTGCATGTAGAAGTTGGGACGTTCCGCTTGCTTTGGTCCAGCATGTACTTAATAATGGACATTAATATTTGGATATTACAAAAAAGTGCCAAATATTTATTGTAAACTATCAGAGTTTAAAGATATTGCCAGATGGTTTCATAAAAAAGAGCAGATTTATCAAGGCTGTACTTTTGTTCTAAACAGGAATGACAAAACACATCCTCTTTTCACATTTAAAGGTACTTCCAGGAAATACGCTATCAGTCGAATCATGCAAAAGTTAGCTTGGCTGTATGCGACTCCCTGTTCTCAACTGTTCGGGAACATGACGGGAACATGATAACTCGTTCTGCAGTGTCGAACATGAACACTAAAGTGCCGGTGCAGTTACCATGGGTACACGGACTGCCATGTAGGCCTACACTTATCATCATGGCATCGAACTTCATACCACCTTATTTTCAAAAACCTCCAATAGAGTACATGCATGATATTTTTAACGGTAAGTTTATTTTTCATAATAAGCCGACAGTCTGTTGTTAGGTCATTTACTGCTGTCGCGTACATTTGAAAGACTTGCCTAAAATTACGAAGGGCATTGTGCTGAGATTTCCCTCGCATTTTTTCCGTGAGAAGACATCTCCCCCATCTTTGTTTATGTTCGTTCTCGCCAGGGGCATAGCGAAGGTGTAATCTTTGTGGGGGGTGTAGAGATCATGTTTTGCCGACAGATCTGTCGATGGGTTATACGAGCGCAAAGCGCGAGCTTTAGCGGATGGGGTCCAGTGGCCCGCCTTACGTCCCCTGGTGGGGTCCGGGGGCAAAGCCCCGTGGAGGCCCAGGGGGCGAAGCCCCCGGAAACTCTGAGGTTTTAGCATATTTCTGGGTAAAAAAATAAAGTCCCAGGATAGGTATATGTTGTCCCCCTCCCCTTTGAAAATTTATGAAACATTAGGTATCCTTACATACAATCTGGTGCCACATATGCTACATTTTGAAATAAAATTTCTATAAAAATTACGAATTTTTAGAAACTAAATAAAGAAGTCCATCAGTGAGGGGGGTGATGGCTCAATTCTCCCTGCGTACGCCACTGATGCGTTCTATATAGGTAACATTTTGGTGTTTAAATGTGGAACGTCTGTGTTTGCAGTGAAGGGAAGACACGCGCGACACGCATTATTTTCCCATGATGTTTGTGGGTAAACCGGATCCTCAGGAATTTACAAAATGTGTTTGAAATCATAGTTAGGGTTTAGAAAACGGGCTAAGGATACCCTCTCTATGGCAATTGAGTGCTGTTGACCTCACTTATCATGGTGATGATAAGTGAGGTACCATGTCCATAAGTGTGTTTTTGAAGAATGTCATATGCAGTGTCTTAGCTAGGACGTTTTCTCAATGCGACATTTACTGATCTGTGGCCTGGGGAGGGGTCTAAGGGGAGGGGTGTCCCCTCCTTTTGGAAAATTTTTAAATTTTGAAAGTGCCTAGATCGCAAATGGTGCAATATTTGAGTGTATTTCTGCCGTAATGAAGAACCAAAAAATCTTGGTGGCAAATATTTTACAACATAAAGATATTGCGCCACGGACGTTATGCACGGAACCAGTCTCCTTTCTGAACTTCGAGATGAAAGTAGGGTAGTGGGTCTCGGAGGTTAAAAAAAGGCTTGTGAATTAGGAAGTCCTGTCGTAATTGAAGCAGATAAATATGATATGCTGGAAGCAAGGAACTGGCAAAATTTTTCTGGTGAGGCTGATTCTATCAGAATTTGCTTGTCAGATTTTTTTGTGCGACATTTGTCGCCGTTAATGCGACTTTGTCGCACAAATAGGGCTGGCTAACAAATAGGGCTGACACTCCCACACCCCTCGCTCGCTACGGCCCTGGTTCTCGCTGCACCACCAACCGAGGTGGTGTGAGATTGGGTGAAAGAACAGTTCGCGAACGTGTTCTTTTGTGATCGACTCGTACGAGGACACTGTTCTCTGCTCCAGAACAGGGTGTCGAATGCAGTCCTTGAGTCATCATGATTATAAGGATAAAACAAGACAAAATTTCCCAGACGGCTTAGTGAATGGTAAAAGCGAATAGTGGGATAGTAGTGAGCGCAATAAGCACTTCTAAGCTAGTGACCTTTTCACCAGTTTATGAAAAAAAATATACTCTGTGTACTTACATTTTAGGCCTACAGGCTTTACATTTCCCACCGCCAAGAAAAAATAAGCCATTTTTTACATGTTTCGATTCTTTTTTGCAAACCAATTTATACTCACTGGGTAATTGTGTCTCTTTCTGGTTTATTTTCACTGTGCCATATTTTGCAATATCACCGTTCTTCTCAAAAGCAAAGTTTTCCCTTGCATCCTTGTCGGTATTTCTTGTAGACGTACTTCCTTCCTCCTCCTCCGTAATTTCAGCTTTGTCGTTGCTTTTGTCCCCTTCTCCCGCCCATTCCTTTTTCTATCCTTGAGTCCGAAGTACACTTGATCTACAAACACAGAAACTGCTGCGATGACAAAAAACGGTCAAAACATGACGAAAGATAAGGTAAAGTCATCCGTTAAATCTCAGATAAGACCGTAAGTGCAAGGTGTAAGAGGAAATGAAAAGATATGGCATTAAGGAAAAAACATTTTGACAATGCATACCTATATTTTATTAGTGGCGTAGTCCTACTCTTAAAACTTTATCACTTCATCGGAGTGGCGCCACCAGAGTTGTTGTTCTGTTCTTTCCAAAGGGGTGGATGGTGAGCACATCACAGAAGATATTGTTGCAATCCCACCTCAAACATCCCTTACCGTCGGTGGAAATTATGCACGCGTAACTGCTGTAGTTTGCACTCGGAGATGGTCCTACCTCGGTCATATGGTGTAGCTGGAAAGGAGTATACGGGGAGAAGTTCTCATTATTTAGGCAATATTTTGATGGTATAATGGCACCTACTCCAAGGCTATTGTACAGAATAGCATACGGCCTCTGGAATCTCTAAGGTACGACAGTACTAGGCATTCACCATTTTGCTGTTCTAACTTTGAATCCAGACGAATAGCTTGCTATACAACATGAGAGAGGAGGAAGTATAGGTTATATACGCATTCTCTGTTAATGTAATAATAAGCACTTAATGCCGTTTGAACAATCTTGTATTATGAGTAATATACCTCAAATCAAGTTCAAATTGTACTTCGAGTTTTCGAAGGGGTTTTCGGCTGGAATAATCCCGTGTATTACCGTCCTTATTTTCAAAAAGTACCATTACACTACTATCTAAAGTTGAGAACAGCGGCCGGTTGTGCCATGGTGTACGGAGGCTATCTCCACCAAATTGTGAACCAGATTGCAGGTGATGTCATTTCCCAGGTTTTAAGTTACACTTGAACGTTTCTAATACAGCAATCTCATGTTTAACAATTTTGCACTTAAAGACGATCCCGCATATTAGGTCTCAAAACAACTGGATAATAATGCAATATTTTGGTATTGACATTTACTAGTTACCGATAATCGGTGGGCAAATAGCGCGCCATAATTTTTTTTTTGAAAAATATATAGCGACAAATAGCAGAGGAAGAGTCTGTTTTAAAATTCTCACTGTTGAATAGGTCCCAAAGCAAATATATTTTAGACCGTAATGATAATGGGCGTAGTGATGAGGTGAGGCCGGAAGCGTAAAAAAATTGACAGTTTGCAAAGGATTTGCGCAAATTTTCACAACCCACCCTACTGTCTACTGTCTACGGAAAACATAGCTTAAACGTCTTTTGGAACTCATTTTAATGTTTTTTTTTTTTTTGAAACGCGATTCTAATGCTACCTGTTTTGGATCACTGCTCATGGTTCTTCTTTGTCATCTCTTTCCGTGTTTACAATTTATCAATGTCTCTCGCAGATACGAACCGCTGAATCTATCAAAATGTCATATGAAGATAATTTGATCTTGAATGGATATTTTTGTTTTATGCTGGACAAGGCGAAATGATTCCCTCTAAGTACGTGCATATATGCTCCTTTCTCGTATTCACTGGAATTTTCCTGTTTTCTTATTGAATCAAGTTCTTAAACTATACATATTGAACCTTAAACCTTAAGCACGCTTTACAGGTTAAGAGATGTGCCTACAGAAAGGTAATAAATTTGACTGGAATGAGTTTAAAAAAGAAAAAAATTCGAGGACGGAAAATAACCTGTAAGTCTGAGGTATTGAATTTCGTAATGCAGTGCTATTTTAGATCTAGAATACCATGCTTGTTTTAATGACGTTCAAGGACTGTGAGCGCAAGGCATGCCAATTCGACCTAACAAATTACAACTTGTTCATTCCAAATTTTAGTTCATTTATATTTTATCTTTTCCATTTGGAAGGTCAGGATAGATTGAGAAGGGGTAGGCCTTTTCCTTAAATAAAAACGACGGATCTTCGCATTTTTTAATATACAAAAAAAAAAAGGAAATGGTGCTTCCACTACCCGATTCAGAAACTCCGTTGCTTTAAATATTAGTCTCGACTCCTTTCGGTCACGGCACTAAAAGGGAGGTTTCGTTAATACCCCCTGATTGAAACCCATATCTGATCAGTTAGGCCTACCCTTTTGTCGTGCAGATTAAAGAAAATGTTAAAAAGCCGAGTTTCAAATCACAGTATTTGACTTAGCTCACCAACGAAGAATATTCCGAACAGTGTGCCGACTCCTTCCGCCAAAGAGATAATTTCTCGTCCGGTAAGCAGACCGGTGTGCAATATCCTGGAAAACAGTTGGCAATCCCACTGAACAATCCAAACCAGACTGAGATGACAAATAGCAACAGGTACGCGCTTATAAACGGATTTGCATAGTAAAAGAAGGAGCAGAAGAGACTGTAAATGCCGTAATGTGACCTTCGTGAAATAACGTGGCAGTCTATAATTGCACCTGGAATTGCTCTGCCAATAATATTCCCGATACCGATGGCAGAGGTCAAGGTAGAAGCCTGGATCTTCGGAATCTCGTCGTATCTTGAACAACTTTGGAATGAAAAAAGACTAAGCTAGAGTTTTAGCCACATGATATACACGCATACGCAAAGTGTACCACCAAGAATATGGAGTAATTCCAAAATATGGTGAGTACTGATTTCACTTTGAAATATCTAAGTGGTCTTCCGATAAATGTTTCTTTGAATGTGATTGAAGTTGCGAAACTCTACTTTCCTTACTCCATTTGGGAGTCTGGTTCGTGCTCGTTTGCTTTCATTTGTCTCCCCCTGTTCTCCGCAAGATGCAATTCCTTCTTACTTGGCCTAATGAGAGCACCGCAGACAGCTGTAACTATGCAGAAAGCGCAAAAGACTCGTAAAGCTCCTTGCCAGTTCCATACATGAGAAATGCTCTGCATTGTTGGAGGAGTGACCACAGTTCCCAAGCCGATTCCGGCAGATGCGATACCATTCCCGAAGGCAACCCATTTGTTGAAATTGTAACTTATTACCGTCCAAACTAGTTGCACGAGGGCACCTAAGCCAATGCCTTTGTGGGGAACAACCAAAAGAAATCTACATTCATATTGTTGTCTGAAGATACATGCTTGATGTATAGATTTACAATGTAATGGGACCAAAGGCGTACAATTCTGGGCTGGTACAGGAAATCCCTTCATTCGTACAGAAAACGTGCTGCACATTTTGAGCAAGTTTAAGTGTTCAAAGCACGTCCTCTTCAATTTAAAAGAAACCTGGTACTCTCATGAATATGAATACGTTATTTACTCTCTACATGAGCCACTTTCTTCTTTTTATTTATAATTTTTCACGTGGTGGTTCCCCATATCATTATTTTAGTATAGTTACAAACTACATTTTTCATCTCGGAATCTTTTGGAAAACGGAAGCATCATCGGTCTTGAAATTTAACGAACGGCCCAACATTTTAAGGGTATTAAAAATCGGGTGTCTAATACAAAAGGCTGACAACAACTCAAGAAGTGTAAACCAATTGCGAGAATAATTTTGGGAATTCTAAAGTATAACTAAAGTATGGAATTTCGAAACGAAGTTGCAAAACTTGTGAAGTGAGTCACATGAGTCAAATTTGTATCGTCCCTGGACATTTATTTGCTGAGATATACTATTTTTAATTTTCTGTTTCCACTCATTTTGACATTTTAATTAAGTTATAATTTGTGGCGTTGGTCCTTTACTGCTCGCATCACCGCTTTATTTTATGTTCTTCTTACACCCACTGCACCTTGCGCCATAATGTGATTTCCGTGACATTGTTATAAAGCCACTTGCTTAAGCAACATTGTATGAAGGGAATATTTATAATTTTATTTCAATTTCAAACAGGTTTTATGAGTTGAACAAGATGGGCATAACACATTATTGAGCGATTGACTATTTCCAATTAGAAAAATGAATTGTAACATTTTATTTTTCAACAACGTAGTAAGCTATAAATTTGGGGTGAGGTGAATGAGATTCGTTTCCAAAGTCAGAAATGTATGTCTTCTTAACGTATATTTTTCATAGTCTCTCTCCCCACAGTTTAGTAAACAAACTTTTGCGTTACTTAGCTTAGACTGACATGCAGTGCAGGTTACAAAGCTTTGCGAATATCGAACGGGTGTCTTTTAGTAGTACATGGACTCCGGTAGAAACACCCTTATTAAAATCCCTAGCTACATAGATCTCTCCCGTGCTAAGTGTCAGAATCAGGGCTGACGTCTTTCATGTACTTTAAGTATGCATGGAATATGGCTGGATAAATCAACTTTCTTTTGAGCTTCAGTGCCACTATCCATATGTCCTAATGGAATGACGATATTGCGTCATCTTGACAACGGGATTGTCAATGCATTTCTGGGCTTTCTCGTTATCAAGATTGTTGAATTTTCATGAAATAGCAATCAAGTGCTCAAGATAACGAGTGCATTGAAATGAAGTAAAGACGAGCTTATTTTCTGAAGGCACGACACCTAACTAGGACTTCCCTTGCATGCGTTTGCAGTTTTGGAGCCCTATAATAGATATAGCAGGTCAAGGCTACTATTGTATGGTCAGTCATAATTTTGAAGTGCCAATTTTTCGGATACTTGTAATGTGCAGCAGACTAACTTACGTCTTTGTTCAAAATAAGAGAACAAATAACATGTTGATAAGACCCAACCAAAGTTGAGTACCACTTCAGTTACATTTTTGTTACTTGGTGTAAATGTCAAAAAAGTAATTGTGTAAAGCTTGTTTCATATACTGCCTTCAGTTCATATTTTAAAGAAACATAGACCTTCTTGGGTGTACTACAACAATCTTTAGGCCTTCACTAATTTATGTTTTCATTTTAAATGCCAGTGCCTGTAAAAAAGTCGTATGCATGTACATAACACGATGGAAACTGCTAGTATAGCACCGCCTCTCACCTATTATTCCGTTTAAAAGATATAAGTGCAACAACTGAGTAGAAAAAGAACTTATTCCGACGGCCGGGCCTATCATTAAGCTACAAGAAATGATAATCTTCTGGCAAGTCAGTCGGTTAGATATAAGTCCTGACAAATATGCTGAAAGAAAAAGAAAAAAAGAATAATTTGGTGTTTGGTGTGATTTTACATTACGCTACGTTTACTACTGCGCCCCAGAAAGGGTTCTTGTAACTTATTTTCGGGTAAACATGTACTTGGTTCAATCTGCTAGTGTACTCAAATAAAAAAAGAAACAGAAAAATAACTTCTATATTGAATTCCTCTTTCAAATATCGAAAATAATATTTTTTGTAGGAAAGTTTTCCTTCATTGGGGAACAAAGTCAATGGTGTTCATGTCTCTTTATCAGATTTGAAAAGGATATTACGAAAATAGGTTTGAGAGACCAGAGTTAGTTGGAATTTGATTCAAAGACATAGGTACCACAAATTCATTTGCATTCATAAATAACTTTAATTTTAGAGAAGTTAAAAAGCGAAAATAGCCTTTCTATCCATATGCGTGATGTCATAGCCTGTTGGAATCTGATTCCTATTCATAATTAAGCATGAATTATTCTCCTTATCAGCCTAACGTTTCGCAGGTATCGACTAGTCACGGCGACACAAAGTGGCATTGAATAGACTTCGAGCTACCTGTTTACTAGGTTCTGGGTACGCATTTTCGTTGCCTTTGGTACAACACTCCAATATAAGTCATTACCAACTGATATTCAAAATAATAACTAAAAAACACAGTAATAGATCTGATGCAAAGTTTATTTCTAAAGAGCACCGAAAATTAAATTATTATTACAGTTTTTTTTAAACAGTGTAAATGATGAAATATTGACAACAAAGTTGTGATCTCTCCCAGTTTCCTCTACTGGGCATGTCCAGCAGCATGCACTAGTTCAACCGTGCTGTCATTTCTAACCAAGAAAATGTGTCTATTTCAGAACTAGCATTTTTAGATTATCTCGAACTAGCTCATATTTTCATATGCACGTTGACAGTTCATTTGAAATTAAATTTGGAGATCATCCTCGATTGGAGATCTGATGCTTTGGTGCAGTTTCCACCGTATCGTTACACAAAATAAAGGTAAACTTCTTCATTGTTGAAAGGACAATCATTTTTCCCGTGGCAGGCGTTGCTTGCAAACGTTGAGTAAGAAGATGGCTGCTGACAGTGGTTTGTGTATTTGACGCTCAAATGGGTGGCCTTGGATGTGTCAGTCGTCATTTTAGAAAGCTTGTTCTTTCCGACTGGACCATTTTCAACCAGACACAGTCATCTTCGCCTACGTTAAGTTTTAATGTTTTCTTTAAAACAATGCATCGCATTTTTTATGAACTTTGGTGATGAGTCTATTGTACTGTCATTCTTGGACATAATATCAGTCGTAATTTTTCTCGTTCATTCTCGGATTCAAAATTACACTTGCAATCCCGTGGATAAGTTTTCGGGATTTTGTTGAATATACACAGAAAACTAGGCTGACGTCATCTTCCCGGTATTTAAAAGACAGTTTTTAAGCTTAGTTAGCCCAGACATTCTCTAAATCGCCCGCAGGAGTGAAACTTCAAGTCCAAGGGGCTTTTGGAGTGCACGTGCCAAGGGTTTTGTTGAAAACATTTATTTCATATCGCTTTCACCAATGTCGTAAGGCGCACGAAATCGAGCATTTTCGGATTTGGGGTTTCAATAGTACCATCTAAGAAGACATGTTCATCTCTATGGTTCCCTGTGACGTGTCCGTAGGTGTCAGCACTGTGATCTATATGTGGTTGTTTCGAATAAATGTTCCTGCCCCCTTGTCTAACTTAAGAAATGAAATGACGCAAAGGATTTGGCAGTTGTACAATTAATAGCTTTTAAACACTCTTTAGTACTAAGGACTTTCTGAGGAACAACATTCTGTAGAGGAATAAAAAGAAAACAAAATAGTCTTAGTGATCAGTTGCCTATAAAAAAATATTTGTACATATTGTAACAAGGTATACCAAAATGATTAAACTTTGATCAGATAACCAATTAGAGTGCGGCGGTATCACGAAAAACAAATACCTGTATACCGCTGCGAAATACCGACTATACTGTAGGCTCGACTCCTACTTCATATTGGTTTCAACTGCCACCTACACATATGTAACGTTACATTTTGAGCAGGAATTATCGTGTAGACAATGTAAGATGTGAACGATATGCACTACGCAGTTGTACATGTGATGTGTGGGCATTACTTGTTATGAATGACATACTGTGGGCCTATTAGTGTACCGTATTGAATACAATTACTAAATTAGGCTACTGAATATTAAAAGGGGACTGCGGTGAGCAGTAGAATTTCATCGGTGGATTCAACGGAAATGAGGAAAATTTTTGATGAATGGGTTTTTATAGTTTCAAACATTCCCCAGGAGTCGTGACTCCAAGGAAAGTGGAATCTAGTGGCGACTCTCGGCCAAGAGCCGCGACTCTGAAGTGGAGTCTGGTAACCTGCCCAAGCATACTATACTGGTACACTCGTTTTGTATCAGGAAATCTCACATGTATTACGTAGGATAAGATTTTGTTCAGGAGTAATGAAGAAAACTAGCCTTATTTTTTATCGATATCAGAGCATATATAACTCTTTTCTACTTGTTGAAAGTATTAGTCGTACTTTTGACGCATTCCTTCAATGTCGAGTCTCTCAAATGCATAGCAATATTGTTGGATCGCATTTTCTTTGTAAGCCAGAAGCCTATTTGTGAAAGAATTGCACCTCGCCGAGGAAATTTTCTCTCCTCTTTTTAAGTTTTAAGAGATAAAAAACATACTGCCGAAAGTCTTTGCTGCCTCCTAAAACAGTTCCTAATCAGCCTCTGAAAAAAAAAAAACACTTTGCCAGTACCACACCATGTCAGTCCACGGGCCTGAAACGTATTTTAATTGCGGCTAGTAAACTTATTCGCAGAAGAAATTCAGACAGAGGAAGGATAACTTCATGCGCCAGCTAGTAAGTTCGTCATTGCCTAAACATATATCTATA
>WURT03264648.1:0-25708 GCA_009936505.3 Holothuria glaberrima | reverse complement strand
GGAAATTTCCATGTTGTTTTGAACGTTTATCTTCGTTGAACGTACACGGTAGGCTCGCAATGCATCAGAAAGTGAAAGTGGCGCCACCGGTTTTAGACGAAATTCCCCCGATCGTGTGAAATGAATTTTCACCCGAAAACGGTTATTTACCGGACTGTACATGGATGTATGTCCTGGTAGATGTGAACGATTTCTAGTTCCTACGTACGAGTACACAAACAGTGTAAAGATACCTTCCAATAGAGACATCAGTGCAAGTATCTTGATATTTGTGTGTAGGATGTAATGACGAAAACGGTTGTGCATAAACACATATATTAACACTTCTACGTATGTATATATGTATGTATGCATGTAAAAGTATACGCCCAATATTGTGTAGGTTATCCCAAGATACCAGCATTCGCCGCCTTTTAATAGAATTTTACAGCAGGCGTTTTGCCAACTTCTCTTTAGCAGTACCATGTGTATAAGTATTAAAGTTTATTTAACTAAGTATGTCACTTTTAGTATACCGCACCCAAAGTAATCTCAGATTATTGATCAACACTCAGTCTTCAAACTTAGAAGTTTCCTTAATCCTCAGCATTTCCCAAAGTTGTCAGGGAGTACTGAGGGTCATTAATTTGACATTTCTATGAGAAAAGGTTGCTTAAGACTAAATACGCATTAGCTGGATTTAACGTCCAAATCTAAAGCCCGCACTCTTTCATAAATAGTTCATGACTGTGTTTTCAACCGATAATTATCGATAATTCTATCACCTCTAGCCATCCGTTATTGAGAATCCTGCATTCTGATTGGTTAAACACTGACCTGTTATTCCACAACACACGGTCAGTAATACGAAAAGCTGATAAAAATGAAGTTTTTCACAGATTTTCGGTGGTAGAGTAGGAATAAACCACATTTGTCGGACTATTATCGTCTCTTAAACCGTTTCGACTCCAAATTTAGCAAAATAATGGACTCGGCTTCGCCTCGTCCGTTATTTTGCAATTTGGAGTCTCGACGGTTTATTCACCAATAATAGTCGTCAAATGCGATTTATTCCTTAAATAGATAGGAAAATGGGAAAATTTCTGTGAGTGGTTCAATCTACAAATTGTATTTCTTTCTTAAAATGGAAAATATACTGTTGCCTTACTTCTAGGGTGTAACCGAATATCGCCCCCCTTTCTTCATTTCAAACTGTGCTCCATATGCATCAGTTTTAGGCATTGCATTCATTACTTATTAAAATGTGTCATTCACATTGCAATAAAAAACATGTTTCAATTTGTTGCATTTCATCAATTTTATTGACATCTGGAATGCACTTGCATATGAAATATCGATCTTAACAGCATCTGAAACTCTGCACTTCCGCTTTTATACTTATTTTTTCTGTTTGTCTGACTTTGGCAGAAAACGATGCCCTTTCTTTTTATTTTTTTTTTCTTATTTCAAGTGAGAAGTTTATGAGTGGGTTTTGGACACCCACAATTGCAATAATAAGCTTTTCATTTTGCTTGAACTTAGCACTTGATTATTGCAACTTTGTTGACCAACTATCTATAATGTTTTGGCTTCAACCATAACATATAACGAATATTTCTTCTGTACACATGCAAGTCACGACAAGTGCAATCGATACCGCATCGAAGCACATATGATTGACTATCGTAACAGGAACTTTAAATTCTCGCGAAACTCTTCAGTACAGTGACCCCAGAGTGGCATAGCGTAAGAATTACCATTTTGTTACATTGCAAGTGGTGACGCAAAACATCATTTGCTTTATGTCTACTTAAAATTATCACTAGTTTAAGCAAATATTGTTATGAATCACTTATGTAGCGAGAAGTAACATTTCCCATATTCTTTAAAGATTTGTTGTACCATTTTTCAATTCTTAACTATATATGAGCCCTTCGTTGATTATTCAAGTTTTGAACTTTTATAGTGTACCACTCCATAATGCTTTGAACGAAAATATTGCATATTAAAAGTAAATAAAAGAGTGATTTTTCATAATATTGACAATGCTTAAAGCATACGCAAGGAAGTAAATTACAAGTGACTGCATGCATACATAAGCATCTATAACATATTGTTGCAGATGCAATATAATCTATGGAAAAAGTTCCATGGCTCTTTAGGTAAGCATTAATTTTTCTAACTCTACTCTTGAGGAATAAAGAATGAGATACCTTTCTTGATGGGTAAGCTGGGATCGCCGATTTAAATAAGAAAAGACAATTTTAAGCCTTTAAAGGAGTGTTTTACTTCATTTTACGTTGCAAAGATTATCCAGTGTGATACAATTCTTTTCTTATGTCTTTTGTTTCGCAGCAGCATAAAGCCCCACTTTTTTCTTGGCAGGGTGGGGGCATTTGTTCCACTTTTTTAATTTCATTTATTACTCTTTTAAAAGCTAAAAGGTGGTACAGAAACTGCCGTACTGGTGTAGTGATTCTAGCGTCTCTGCTTTTTGCATAAAACACAGTTATGAAACCGTGCTTGTTAAATTTGTACCATTGCAAGTTTTTACTAAAAAGCTTATGTCCTGATCCCCACGACTAAGTGCCATGTATACTCCAATTACCGAAAATACCGCGGAAGCCACAAGAAGACGCTCCTCTTTTCTCGATATTAAAGCCATGCTACGAATAAGTTCTCTCCAGAACGTTGCATAACGATCTGAGTGCACTTTTATGACATCATCAAAGAAATTGTCCCACAAGTACATGACATCTACTGCCCCTTGAGCGTAGGTGACTAGAAAAATTCCCATGATCATTTCGGACCACGCCAGTAACAATACGTAAGTCAATAAAGTCATCACTTCCGCGTTTTCTCTGCAAGCCTGATTCAGCAAGTAACTCCATGATAAATTTGCTGCCATGCCGATGAATGCAACAGGCAGCATGATGACAGCATACAAATTCGATAGCCTTTTGAAGCATTGAAAGTCTGTAACGACGTTTAGAAGAATACCACGACAGGCGTCTATGTAACCTTCGTATTCTACAAAATAGGACAACACCAATGTAAATTGTTGTTGAAATGAAACTCGTATCAGGTACAACAGGTACACAAAGAGTCCCCATGAGAGAAACATTAAAGTACAAACGATTGAAGTACGAATTGCGTGAAAGAAAGCAACCGAATCGTTGTAATCAGTCATGGTAAGGAAAATTGCAGCTCGGAAACACGAGTTAAACATAGGCCAACATATGCAAAGTACAAGCAAAAGTTTCCCAGGAAGACCTGTGAAGAATAAGCACAAATTTTATGTAGAAATGCAAGACATTATCACAACGGATAATCTCCAAACAGCTACAAGAGCAAGAAGTACTTATCTTTCAACAAAGATCAGGGATGTAACTAAGATAATTTTTAGGGGGAGCTAGGTATCAAATGAGAGGGGGGTCACGGCATTGTTCGACAACTTGGGAGAGGGGCCTCGGGGGAGAGTTTGCTCGAATGGTTAGGTGTCCTTGAATGCGATATGGTGGTATATTTTTCACCGTTTTAACTAAATTTATTTTCAAAAATTATTCGTTGATTTTTCATACGTGGGCAAAGTTTATCTTTTACAAATTCATTAATTTTTATAATTCTTAAAGATTTTATTAGAACACAAACAATTTGGGGCCTAACAAACATCTGAAAGCTCAACCCCCCCCCCCCATCCTGTAGCTACGCGCCTGATGAAGAAAAATTTAATGCATTTTAAGCTACAGCAAAGTATACAACATGCGGTCAAGGTGGTTCGTTCAGTACACATGTTGCAATCTGTGTGTTAAACATGGTGTTTGAAGGAAAAACTAGCTACACGTTGTACGTGACATGCTCATTCTAAAGTGTGAAAACGACTTGGAAAGCCCTTATTGTTAAACTATTATCAAAGAACAAATGGGATACATATATATATATATAGAATCTGAATTTATAAGATAGGAAATATCTGATACAACTCATGCTTTATTGAATAATAGCTTCAAAGCATTGCTTCTTTTCTTTATTAAGGAATTTAATTACAGATTGCTGTGAGCATGTGACCACATCAACTCGACACATGTAATTTTCATTTTCCTGAGATTGTATTTTCACTGGTCTTACCTATGGTATGACTTAAACATTACCAATTTAAAAAAAAAGATCATATTATGAAATAGGCGTAGTGGTAAATTATATGAAACAAAACAACACGTACAAACCTTTGTTATGCATGTCTAAAAATTGTGCCCTCTTTATGATGTAACGCACATTTAGCGCCGAAGCCCAAAAAAGGGAGGGGCACCCTTCCTTGAAAATGCTTCTCAGCTTTGAGCACAAAACTACCACGACGTTCGAAACCACAAAAAGGAATAGTCCGATTTCAGTGAGTAACTCCATCGTACGCCCTGGACTAGACCACAGCTTCATGAACGGGTAGGACATATCCCAGATCCAAAGACTAAGTAGTAGGACTAGGACGACAATTGAAATCACATTGCTGCCTCGATGATTCCAACGTTCAACTCCTAAGATTTATGCAGAGACAACAGAAAAATGAAAATGAAGATTAAAATTTCTCATTTAGTCTTTGAAGAGAACCTTAAACTTAAAATGTGCAATTCAAGAAAATGTTATTTGGGAAAGTTTCACAACAGTATTAAAGGGTTAAAATAAATACCTTATTTCACCATTGTTACAAACTACCCTTTCTTATACTGAATGCTCTTATCATCAACGATAATCAGGAGTGAATCAGTGAAAAATGGGACGATTTTGGAACATTTTTTTTATTTTTCTTATTTTTTTCGCACTGCACCTTTGGAACCATTTTGGAAGGAAAAATCTACTGCTTTTGGACGATTTATTTAAAGTTACGAATAAAGGATGCCTTGTTGTGTAATTAGCCGACTGTTCCAAAACACGAAGAAGCTTTGATGGTTTACAACCCTGCTCGTTAATTTGATCCTGTTTTATAAGGGAAAAGTTCAGGCAGCGATACTGGCATGTGTAATTGCTCTTGAGGAGTTTTAGAGGCAGGACGATTTTGGTAGGTCTTTTCTGGAAGAAGTTAGAAGAACCCATTTGAAATCTGTAACGTGGCCTGGTATATCCTATTGTTATAGCAATTTACTGTCTAAAAACTGGATTTCTCCAATTTCCAGTACGCCCTGCATTGCATGAACAATATGTACGTTAATTCAATTTTCGTGATAGCCACAAGACAGGTTTCCCTAGCTCATGTGCACCAGTGCTACACCACACGCCTAATTAGATTTCAGGATTCATTGTGTACATTTGGGCAATCCCAATCGATAAAGGAAAACTGCATGCACTGCTGACTATGCCTACATTACAATACTGTTGGAAACTATACCAGAAAAACACTGTACTTATACCATATCCGTGTAGGCTATAAGCTTGTTAGTCCGGATTTGGCCTAGTGCTCATTAAAGGGCATGTATATAGCCCGTCTCGTCGGATAGCTCCTTATAAACATGTGTGGAGAGTTATTCTACGACCTGGCATAAACTGACCTTTACTGAGGACTATGTTTGGCCTAGCTGTCATGCTACGTATAACATCTACTCAAGTATTATATGCACGCAAGTGGCTAGTGATACGATAAGATTAGAAGAAGCAGTTGGTGGTGTGTATACAATTTTTGTGGGAACAATGTATGCCAGTATTTACTATCCCAGCTAACACACCAATTTAGGCTCGAAATGGGGCCAAATTGGGCTACATATTGGTGCTAAACTCAGCTTCCTAATTGGGGCCCAATTACTTTTGTCCGGTAGTTCTAATAAGGACCCAATTGGGTTAACAGATTTGGCCAAACTGAAAGTGGGTCTTTATTGGGCCCTAATTGGGCTAACGGATTCTGCCCCAATTGGGATCTTGTTTAACCCCAATTGGACTAACAGATTTGGCCCAAACTGGGCTTAAGTTAGGGTATTATTGGGGTGATCGGTTTGACCCTTATTGGGTTTCAATTGGGGTAACTGATCAGGGGAAAAATTGGGTCCCATCTGGGGTTTTGGGGGTACTTGTTATTTCCATACTGCGTTCGAAAATCGAACCTTTAAGCTAACCGAAGGGCTATGGGAACTTTTCTGTTTCGAAAATAGTAGCAGCAGTAATTCAAATAAGTTTACACTAGAGTTCTTTGTTCGTGCTGTCAAAAAACATTTTATCAGTCTTGCAAAATATTAGTGAAAAGCAATAATCTCACGGATGGAGTATGAGAACTTGAAATTTCCAGCATACCTGAGGTAACTTTGTCCAATCACAAAAGGGTTCATGGTCAACTCCAAAACTGCATGTTTGCATGAATAAACTCCCTTGCAGTTGGACCATGGAACTATTACGTAATAACTCCATGGTAGGACTTAATAGAGAAGTTATCTTTGCTTGGAGAATGTGTTAAAGCCCGTACTTGTCAGTGTGGAAAAGGCTGGAAGTCAGCTGTACTTAATAGTCAGGATACCTTAAAAAGTATGGAAGCTACATCTAAGTTCCATATAACTATTTGCAAGTTGATTCAGATTTAATATTAAGGTTTAATACAGACCCGTGCTGTCATATATACCGAGGAAAATATTGTCTTAAAACTATTTTAAAACAATGTTAAATATAGCTACCCCAGCAGGGCCCTGATTGGGTCCCAACTGGGCCTTACAATTCCATAGCCCAACTCAAGCCGAAGAAAATCTCGATTTAATTCAGATTTAGCATTTAGGGTTATTACAGATCTGCTCTTTTATAAAGATAGATATATTGCCTTAAACCATTCTGATTTTTTTTTAAAAAATAGTCTAAATGGGCCCTGATTGGGCCCCACCTGGGCCGTGAATTCCATAGAGTAACTGTTAGGCTATGGGCAAAATTTCGCAATCGAGATAGTGCTGGTCGCTTACAGATAGCCCAATGAGACATTTTAGTCATTTTTACATGCTTGTGTGATAGGCCAACGTCGAAAAAGATTGCTATTTATTACAGACTGGTGAGACAACTTGCACTATTAGTAGGCCTATACCAAATTTTCAACGTACGGGCCCAGCCTGTACGGTTCTTTGTGTTCAATGTGCAACGGCTGGGATATGGAGGTTTGTGAAACGTACCCCTAAATAATAATGCCCAGCCGTGTACACCAGCGGTAGTCCTGGAATGATAATGCCCCCAGCGCTAGTTATTACAAAATTCCATTCCCATACTAAAGCTGAGTAGGTCTGTTCGTGTTTATACGACAGACATTGCCAAGTTGTGTTGTTTCTTAGTTTTTTTTGTGTAATTATTATGATAAATAATGATACATATGACAACATTTGAAACCACAGGCGTAGGTAGCTGTTCGTGACTTGGGGCGTACCTTATTTCGGATTGCTATCCTGGGGAGGGGTCTAAGTTGGGCGGGTGTCCCCCTTCCTTTCGGAAAAATGGTTATTTGAGCGTCCTTAGACAAAATTTGGTGCATCATTTTGGAAAAATTTTAAGGTCAAGTTACTGCAAATTTTGGACAAATCTTACAGGAGAGACAAATGAGGGGTTTTCGTCCTTGTATAGTGGGGTGCTGAAGCATACTTCCATCCCCACAAATTCCGCTGGGTGGGGGCTGCCCCACCCGCTCCCTACGCCCTTTTTTGAAACAAAACTTAGGTGGGAGTAAATGGTGGACATAAACCAAATCGTCACCTACGCTCTTTTATCTAAACTTACAACCCATGTTGTTCTTCTCGAGGAACCAATCCTTTGCAATGCGAATACGTTGCATATCACGGTTATCATACCGCAAATAGTTGACCCGAAATTTGGTTTTATCACGACTACACACTGATTGACAAAATATTAAACATTAACTAAAATATTTTCGATACGAAGCTGCAAAGTTCAGGGAAACATCTGCCTTTTCAAAACTAATATTAAACTACATAGCGTACAAAAAGCTGTGTTCTAAGTAAAACATAGTCGTTCAATAAAATATCCGATACCCAACGATTGAACTGCTTTATTGCATATGAGTATTTTTTTTTATTATTATTTTAAGGAATTCTACAGGCATTGTTCCTTTATTCCACATAATAATATGGCTAATTATCGATAGGAACAATCCTGTTCTAAACCATATTACTATAGGAATCTATTTACCATTTGGCAATGCCACAGGCTATTACGCTATTAGTTGATTAATTAATGCAAATTAGTGGAACACTGCACGTAAAATCGCATATCAATCCACTTCCCCACATATGTGTTCTGGAATGTAGTTAACTTAAACTTCCCGTAAGACTGAACGTGAAATCGGTTCTACTGTTATTCGACACTGCTTCTATGTTGAATGCATAAGGCCGGCGATTAGTTTTCAATATTGGAGGGACATGACCCCATTTTGAAATGCATTACTATGTGAAAAATCAAAGTCAATAAGCGATTTCTCAAATATTGGGGGCATGTCACCCTGTCCTCCGCAATCGCTGTCCGTGTTCAAGCATCGTCATATAGGGATAGGGGGACGTAAAGAAAAATACTTGCATATAGACACAAATTACTTACCTATTTCTTCTTCTGTGTAAATGTACGGCGTCCGACTTACATCCCACCATTCCGACTTACATACCTCGCATTCATTATCATTGCCAGCTTTTTCAAGTAGACTCTGTTTTTCACCGCACCCTATTTTCTTTGCGTCAGATTCGTAGGCTAGCTTAAGAGCGTCAATTATCTCATACCTTTTTGCAGATATTATATTTTCGGAGGAATAATTGTGCTGAGGGATATTTTTTACATGACAAAAAAAGCACTTTCTTTTGGTTACGACCGTTCTGTGGTGGAATAGACACAACACCTTTAATAAAGCCCAAAACGAAGAAGGCCACTTCTTGTGACGGGACTTGGACTCGTCACAGGAGTCTTCAGAGAAACCATTAACCACAACCGATGAGTGATCCATGACGTGTAGGCGATGGCCAGAGAAGTAAGGAAAATTCACACTAAAGAATTTTTCCAGCAAGAAATTCGAACTTTTATATAACTGCACTTGTTTAATCGTCAAGTTCCGAGAGACTTTTCGTATTGCTATACTTTACTGCACATGAAAATATGCTCAGTAGTACAAATGCAACAACAAAGATCCAACGATGACCACCTACTCAAGTCCCGCTGAGACATCAATAGCTAACTTAGTCGCAGCAGTGCTAGATTTGGCGTTTAGTGTTTTATACTCCATGAGTATGAGCATTGTTTCGGTTTCACAAAATCTTAGACAAATGATACAAAACAAACAATTCTACGTATAGTCAATAGTATTTGTATGAGAAAATTATATCTCGGATATCAATAGAAAACCATATTCTCAATGTCAATGGCCATCGCTTTGTTTTTATTCCATGTAATAAAGCAAGATAGAAAAACATTTCCCCTTTTCTTGGACAGGAAGCAAGATTCTGATGGTAAAGCTACGGTATTCTCACTGAACTTGAACATTTCTTTATAACTACGACATTACTACAATGTCCGTGTGATATTTTGTGCCTAAATATTTACGTACCTGTGTATATTATACAGCCTCTACTGCAAGCTTGCATACATTTAGCACCCGAGCATTAATACAAAATTTCTAACATGCCCAACTTCAGCAGGACGTTTGATTAGAGAAGAATTTGACACTTTAAGCGGCCGCCAGTCTTTATTCCCAATTAAACCAGAAATAATTTCACATACCGTAGAGGGTCCCATAAAATCATCCGTCGATCCTTGAGTAACACGATATATATATATATATATATGATGTTGTTATATTTGTTCACGGTAAATAAACATTTTAAAATAAGCCCTTTTGGCCTTTCCAAGGGACCAAAAAATTACAGATAAGGTGCTAGGAGTCTCTGATACAGGAAGCTTTATTGTGACTACATAAGAAAACTTCTGTGCAGCTTGTCTGCTGTAACGTCCTCATGGTCAACTGTCAATCAACGAGGAGTGTGGTCAGTGGAACGATGGTAGCATACACACTTGACTTAATCCACCATGAAGGTGCTATATGGAGAGCATCGGGCAACACAAGTTCATACAAATGGAAATGACCCAATTCCTTTATGGTTCCATGCACTTCCACCTAGAAGAAAACATCACGTATACAATGCAATCAATGAATAACATGTAGACGAAGTAATTCTACACTGTAAACAGTCCGGTTCAAATTGAACCGAAAACAGATCAAATAAACACTTAATCAAAAAGGATCAAATATTTGACTATTTTTAGTTCAAAACTAACCGCGTTTTGTCCAGAATGAACTAATTCTAGTCAAATATTTGACCAAATCGCGGTTCAGTGTCCATGTGAACGGATTCGGCTTAAATGTGAACCGGACGCTTGCAGAGTGTGTTGGACCTACCTGTGTATAAAGTAAACTTCATTAAATGTATAAAAACATACTAAAATATCAACAGGAACTATTTAAAGATGTGAGTATTATACCCTGATGTTATACACCCGTAGTGCTTTCCTTATTTGGATTCAAAGCTTATTTTTCAGTACCTTTTCATTCTTGCTCAAGTATTGCCAGAAAACTATCCTGATGTTAACTTGTACTTACTGCACAGTGATGGAGAATAAACAGGATAAACAAAACGTTTTTTTTTTTTCACTGAAAAAAACAAAGACTCAGATTCATTGTATTTTTATATATCTTATTAAGTTGAAATTTCTTACTTGTCCAACAGCTCACGTAATTTGTGGTTTGGTGACAGTAATCCATTCCCATACAATATTTCATTCTCATATACAACTATTTCACAACTATTTCAATTGTGGTCAGCAAAAGGGGTACATTGATTTAATGATAACAGAACGATTGGAAAAAATTCCATTCTTGCATTTTTGTTTAAGCAGGATTATCTTAAATGAACATTGTATTCATGTGGCATTAGGGCATGTTAACTGCATCACTATTTAAAGCTTGTTGAACATTTTATACTTACAAAACACGTTATAATATATCTTGTCCTACCCATCTCGCTTGCAGTATATTTGTAATTATATCTGGCGTTGAAACACCACTCTGTCTCACATAACTCGCAAATTCCGTCCGAGTCTAATTCCAAAAGTAAGCAATCTCCCTCGCCTTCTTCTTTTCCTATCGAGTGACCCTTCACAGATAAGGCAAGAGAGTCCGCAAATGTCCCTTTTCTCTGAATACTTTGAGTTTCCCCACTTTGTTTACTAAATGCACTATTCCTAACTTTACATTTAAAGAACCTTGGTTTGATCAATATATCATGATGATAAAACACAGCTTGTAACTTAGAAATTATCCAAAATAAAATTGGCCAATTTGGCCGTTGAGTAAGACATGTGTTTCTCTGCTGTCTTAACATATACTCAATCTCTGAATCCATGATGTAACATTCCATATATTTTGACAGAAATTGAGAGAAAGCTTGAACTTTGTGCAAGTTCAATTTTTTTGTCGAGCGAGTCTAGCTACATGATGCGTCAGTAATTTTTAACGAAATCATTACAAAGTATGCAAATCCGTCCTGATTTGGTGTTCTTTCTAATGAATAGCGCAGTAATAAGCGTTGCTCACTAAAGCTATCACGACCGTGACAAAAAACTGTGTTTGCAGTTTTCATAAAAAAAAAACGCTGGCGTTTAGTTTACAGACAACGAGATTTTACTGACCTCATATAGTCGGTTAACGTTACGTGAGGGCTTCCAGATAAAAGATGCAATTGTGTACACAAGAAACTTTATTTCAATTCTTTTTCCTGCCTTTTATTTTCAAAGTTTCAATTGAAACCAAATAACCTTTTATTTAGGGACCATTTAGGAGGTAACTGCAGTTGAAAACTTTCATTCTTCATTTGGACTCACGTTACGGAAGGTGTCATAATTGTCACTTTCTGATTCAGAGGCTTCCAACGGGGAAAGTTTTAAGTAATGCATTCATACTGCTACTTCCATGTTGCCTTACGTCAAAGAGTTTTAATGCAGGCTGCACCTTTGCTCTTACAATTTATGTACTAAACTGTACCGCACTTGACTGCAAGTGTGGCGAAAAATTAAGTAGTTATGGAACTTACCTTCAATTGACCATGAGGAAACAAACACTGTTGGATGCCTTAAAATTGAATCGATTTGATTTGATTACATCAAGGTAAAATATACTCACATAACGTAAGGTGTAGAGTATCAAAAGAAAATTTGGCGAGAAGACCTATTCCTAGCGTGTTTACTACACAAAACCAAATCAATAGGCAACACAAAGACAAAATCAAAACCAAAACAGTTATAAAAAAAACAGAGAGCTATAAATTGCTTTAAAATAAATAAAATCATTGAAATCGAAAGCGATCTACAAGTAGGTCTAAAAGGTAGTTTTGACTTTGGATTTATCAACATGAAGGTTGGTGGCACTCTGTAGCTCAATTGCGATAGAATTCTACAATTTACAAGCGGTATAAGTGAACATATCGTGTACATTTCCCAACCTTTGTTACAGCGAATATCTGATTTCACTGCTATGAGAGCGTAAATTTATATCCTGTCAATTAAGCATCAGTTTCTTCTTCCTCCAAACCAAAAGTACCAAAGTTGTCATAGCACAATGGGGCAAAGAAGTATGACTGACTTTGATAATCACTCACACAGTGTATTATATATAAACTCAATTTATACCCGTGAAGCTCGAGCATAAAATTGGTGTTTTAAGCAACTACTGCAGTTTCAAAACTTGTAAACCTAGAATCCCCGTACATTAAACGGGTCTGCCGTTTTCTGTAAAGGGATAAGGGAGATAATCACCCTCTAAACTGACCAAAACTAAAGCTGCAGTAATGATTTTTGGTAGAGTTCTCACTACCTTTGGTCCAATGATTGCTACAAAAGTTTGCCAAAAGTTGCCAAAAGTTTTCACACCAGAGACCAAGAGACTGATCCTTAGTCACACGGCTTTAAAATTAATTTTTAGCACACTGGTTCCTATGTGACCGGCAGCATAGGCACTAACTGAAAACAGTTTTTTCTACCTTTGTTTCATGGTATATTCTTGATTTCAGTCCCAAAAGAAAAAGATAAAAAACTTAAAAAGATCTTTAACAAGAAATTTCTTTCTTAGGGGGCTTATGCAGAAAAAAAAATCTGAAGAAATATGGGAGAAACTTTCTTTTCATTCAAATGTTGACGTATTTTGACCAAAATACCAGACTCAGAGCAAACAAAAGGAAGCAGGCTTTGCTCTTTATACTTAACAAATACAATTTCCTGAGCCCGAACACTTCATAAATCTAAAAATAGTGAATAGTTAGCGGTCATAGTTAGCTTGATTCTCCAAGATTTTGCATGCTTTTTGTCTTCCATCATCAAAATCTTCCAAGTTAGCCCCCAAAATACATCTTTTTCAAAATATGGTAGCATCTTACCCCTACACGCTGGAACAAAAGTGATTGCATTTTTGCCTTCTCACACTATTATCCCTATCACATGCAGATAATTCTTCTTTGGGGCAAATCTTTGTGTAGTGTGTTTATCTCCCCACGGCGCTTTGAAGCAACTAGGAGACGCGAATAATGTATGGGGATTCGTGGAGTTGCAATTGTTCAGACTTAAAAAAAAAAAGATTTAGGTGGTCATTTTTAGTACAAACGGTAAACCATGCTCGATGCAATCCAATAGTTAGAGTTAATGTTATTTTTTGGTTATTTTAGCAAAAAGGTATGGTTTTTTTATGATTTTGATGCAGTTCATATTTTAAACCACCAGCGTATATACATAAATTTGCTATTTTGGGACCAACTCCCATTGACATAGTTGTACGATCCGAATTTCCTGGATAAGTTATAATAAATTTACAGGACGGTAGTAATAATCATAGGCGTAAGCAGTGGCGTACCCAGCATTTCTCTCAAGGGGGCCATGCAGTATGTTGTGTGATCGTTGGCCCGGGGAAGGTGCTTTAGGGGAGTGTTCCCCTCCCCTGTGAAAAATGTTGAAAAATTGGGTATCCTACATGCAATTTAGTGCCGCAAATGCTACCTACTGAAGTAAAAATTGTGTTATAAAATTTACGTATTTTAGGGGGATCATCGGGAGACACCCACTCCCCTTTGAAAATTTTTGAAAAATAAGGTGTCCTCAATTGCAATCTGGTGCTATCATATGGTACCTTTGGAAGTAAATTTTGTTACAAAATTTAAGTATCTTCAAGAACTAAAAAAAATTGGCATCACTGAGGGGACCATGGGGATAGACACCCACTCCCCTTTGAAAATTTTTGAAAAATAAGGTGTCCTCAATTGCAATCTGGTGCTATCATATGCTACTTTTGGAAGTAAATTTTATTACAAAATTTAAGTATCTTCAAGAACTAAAAAAAATTGGCATCACTGAGGGGACCATGGGGATAGACCCCCTACCCTTTGAAAATTTTGAAAAATTAGTTGTTCTATCATGCAGTCTGGTGTAACATATGCTTCCTTTTGAAGAAAAACTTGTTACAAAATTTAAGTATTTTTAGGAACAAAAAAATTTGGAATCCTCGTGGGGGCATGGTTCAGTGCCCCCCCTTCTGCGTACGCCATTGGAGGTACGGAACTCTTCCAATTTGGAGGCACAAAATTTTTAGCACGAATCCCAAAAACTTGCCCGAAATTCGTTGCAGTTCAGGTGCCTAAAATAGATCACTGGACCACTACATGCGCTCGAAGCGCGCGAAAATTTTCGCACATTTTTCGGGCATTCGATCAAAAATTTGGGAACTCAGTAGAAAATTCGGGCACTTTTTTTACTTTTTACTTCATCTCTGTTACGAAGGCATACTGAACTGGATTGGAGACTGACCTTATGGCGCTCAGAGACCGACTTTTGGTTTCCACTGGGGTGTCACACCCCCACCACACACATACCGTATTTATGCCCCCTGACTACCAAGGGAAATACAAGTTTCAGTCAATTTCATAAATTGGTCAGTATTGATCGGAAAATTTCAAAAAAAAGACAATAAAGACATTTTATTGCAAAAAATATCCAGTATCTCAAAATAATGTTTCTTAACAAAACGAGAACAGTTCAGTGTTGACTCATAGACCTCACTGTACATATTTATACTTTAGCCATTGTAGCAAAACGACTTTGTGACATTTAATTGGTACATTAAAGTTTTTCAAATAAATTAAATTTAATCAATTTGATCATTTTACCAATCAACAACTATTGTAAATTTGATGAGTTTGTATAGCCTAACTTAATACCAGTTAATATAATTGCATTTTGATTTGACTTGCATTAACTTGCAGGCATTGCATAAGAAACCAATGATAAACTATTTAAGTAATTTCTTCCTTTCTTGACCCTTTTTGGCAACATGTGCTTTCTTGTGGTTGTGATGTAAGTCAAATTTGTAAACGGTCCACAACCAGAAAAATATACCCTTTTATTGATTAGTTCAATTAGGCTGTTCACGGTTACGTCACTGGTCGGTATTGGTTGGCATAGAGCATGCGCAAAAACACGTGCGTGTATGTTGAGTGTTGCGCGTGTAAATGCTTATGCGATTACACGCATAAAGTAGACGAATTGGAATCTACTTTGCATTGTGACGACAGTGTAAGCGCGCCCTACAAACTCTTTTACCCGCACGCAGTGACGTCTTTGTTTGTAAACAATGAATAAGTCTATACTGATAAGATAAAGGTGCAAAAGACAGAGAAAAAACTTTGATTTTTACAAAATGCCCGCTATCTTAAAGTACAGTTTCAGTTGGAAAACAGTTTAAACGTGTACTCGACTGCTCGATACACATAGCGTTTACACTTAAAACTGATCTGTTTCAAAAATGTAACACGTGTCACGATAACTGTCAATGGTATAGGGTACGGAAGTGATACGGTTGTGTGATTTATAGGTAAATAGTTATTTTAAGACAGGTGCGGTCAAGTTCTCCGCATGGTACAGTGGTCAAGATGGAAGACATGATAGTACGAGGATTTCAAGGTTCTGGGTTCGATTCCTCTCAGAGTTTACTCTTACTTTTTTTGTTAGGGTTAGGATTAGGGGAAAGATTAGTGATATATATATATATATATATCCAGCCAATTTTCATGCTATGTGTATCGGGTGATTCCTTGTGTTACAAAATGAGTGACGTACCACAGTTTAAAATTGAAAACGGTTCCCCTATGTACAGTATTTACCGTACATGCTATGAAAATTGGCTGTTATTTGATATTTACCTTAAGTTACGAAATAAAAGCGCTCGAAGCCCGCCAAACATTAGCAATAGGCTTTCAGGTACGTGTTTTTAATTTCTCACTGTTAGAGCAATTTTTTCTGTCCCCTACCCCCGCAATTACGCCTCTGATAACATACGAGACTTATATGCACATAGGACAAACGGTTAAATAAGAGTAGATGAGGCAACAAAGCTGTTGTTGGTTTTGCTTAATTCCTCTACAAAAGGTAAATTGTTCAGTCGGAAAAAGCGAGCCTCATTCGCAATCATTTCAACGCAAAGTAAACACGCTTTCAGTTGTTAACAGCAAGCATAAACTCACTCTGACTTAACAGTTTGAGTGAGTGGAAAGCGACTTAACAGTTTGAGTGAGTGGAAAGCGGTTCGTTAAAGCAGCCGCAAACTGCACGTACCCGACTGCGATACGACAGTGAAGACCAGTCGGGCAACAAACTGGTTCGTTAAGTGAGCGCTACTTTTGTTCCCGACCCGACCTGCCGACTTAGGATTCCGACTGCAATTCGAGAGCCGGTCCTTGTCGTGACCATATCGAGCATATCAATCATTTTGATATTCTAAGTGGTGTGGGCGGAGTGGGGAGGGGATTCAGTTGTTTTCGCAGTTGAGTCTATTTGTAGCAGTGTGCCGTTGCCATCGACCCAGCTGCGACCTGATTTCCATCTATTAGCCAATAAAAAAGCGTTTGAGAAATCAAACGACTGGTTCAGAAAGTGAAATTGGTGGTCCCCATACGTGACTGATGAACATCTGATATACCTACATCTACCCTGGCAGTATACTGCGTGGTTACCTTACAGTACGACCGCAACTCGACGCAACTGACCACCACTGCATACAATTAACTAATCCCCGATGGGCAGTCGAGTTGTGTCACATTCCTAAAGGCTTTAATTTCTAAGTGTGTGACGGGCTTTCAAGTTGATAATAGAGACTTCTGACGGTACTTTTGCTTACAGGTATCTGAAATCCTGGATTTCTCCGGAAGATATTGCCTTTTTGATTTTTTATGGTTAACACAAGTGACAGAAATGAATTCTTTATTGTGATGCTGTTCCAGCAAGATATAATATTTTTTCGAGAAAAAGAACAGTTCCCCAATACAGTAAACTCTAGTCAAAGTTACATTTATCACCTCACCCTAACTCATTTTAAGGAACCATTGTAATCACACAGTTCCCGACATTTCTGTAGCCTCAAATAAGAGTTTGTCCAAAAATAAATGAAGTACCACAAGTTGTTCCAGACAAAGGGCGGTATGAAAATATCTAGCAACCCCACACCCCACCATAGTGACGCCCATGTTGTGACAGAAGTGTAAATGAAAAAAAAAATAAACAAGAATATTCTGTGAAATGCGCCAAAACGTTTGAGCTGATCATAGTGAAGAATCTAACTGCCATGAGCTCAAACATATGTTAAATAAGTTGACGAATGATCGCCGACAAGGTCTACATACTTTTTTGTATACGCCAAGGCTAAACGGCCAAATTAAAGATATTTCTTTAGGGAGGGCAGCCAACCCCTATCAGGATGGATGGCAACCACCTGCCACACCCCTTTACAAGTACTGTCTTCATTATGTTTCCAAAACAAGTCAATTCAAGTCGGTTTCGAAACATACTACCGTAGTTTATTGGTACTCAATTAAGCAGTACGACCAAATCGACAACTCTTCTTTGTTCTTTTTGACATGAAATATAAATTTTGGGCTATTTGCGAACAAGTTACAGAGTGGTTTTCACCTAAAAGTCTTAGGATGTGCTATAAGTATCTTTGTGTCAATTTCTTACAATTCCCTTACTTAGAAAAATTGCCATATTGAGATAACCTGTACAAATTCCTCATAGAAACATCATAGTCACTATCACTGTAACCTCATTTTGAGATACTGAGCATCTTTTTCTACAGAATGTTTTCATGTTTTTGAACTTTATTTTGTCAATATTTACCGAAGTAAACGTGAAATCCACTAAAAGCCATTTTATCCTGGTAAATTCGAAAACATTAAAAATTCAAAACCTATTTTTTTTTTGGCCTAGAAGGTTAAAGATTGGGCAATAAGGACTGTTATTGGTTTCATCTGTTTCCTTCACAAGGACTCCAAGGCAGGTCAAATCAGTTCAAATTCGCATATGCTGGATGGTATTTAATTAGTTGTGCAAATACATGAGATTTACAAATTAAAGATCTTTTTTTGGAAAAAAAATAATATGATATTTTTAAGGAATACATTACGGGATTTTATGTATCTTTAAAGTCAAAATGTTTACTATATCATTATGGCCAGAGAATAACATTACACTGTAAGGCTTTTTGAGCCAATATTGAATTATTCTTATTCCCTTGACCCAAAATTTCCTCGCATTAAAAATAATGAACATAATGGTATCATTTTGTTGATGCCGAGCATCTCAATAAAATTTCCTTATTTTTATTTTTTATTTTATTTCTTTCAACATAGTTTTGTCAAAATCGACAAAATCATAGCGAAATCGAGGGCCGAGGAAAAAAGGGGCGAAAGTTAGCCAAGTTAGATACATTGATACCCCTCTTATCTCCCATTTTAGCTCGTGACTCTTACAGTTAATTAGTTGATTTACTTCCTCACCGACCACAAGATCTGCAGTGCAGCCGGAGCTGTTTCTGTGTATTTTGCAGGTGCAATGATGTGTAAATAAATTGTAAATGGTAGTCTCGTAGTATCACAGCGAACAGACCAAGCGTGAAATCTCTACGATAACGGGCTGATCAAGTGTAATCAGAGAGATCTAATATCACCTCCCTGGTGTGAGCAGGCCCGGTGTAGTACAAAATCGTGAGTATGTGTATCAAATATTCTCCAACCCGATCGCCCTGGCATGTTTGGTCGGGTTGGAAATGTGCCCCAGAATACTCGGGAAAGATTTTCCGCTATGATTATGGTTAAAATTGACTAAAATTTATATTTTTCTTGTGGTAGATTGTTTGGAAACATGAACTGCACCAAGATCATAAAATCATATTTTTTACCCAAGAAAGGTCCAAAAATTGATTTTCAAAAGTGTCAGCGCCCCAAACATTAATCCCTACTATCGTTAGATTGGATTTAGCAAGGGCTGACTGATTGTGCTTGAAAATTCCTACATAACTTTTAAGTACTTTTTCTGTCTCTCTGGCTGGATTTGTGTCAGATATAAACAGAGTTTAGCCCGTTTCCTCGAACGTACCTTGTACAGAAACAGTACGCAGTATTGAGTAAGCCAAGTAACGTTTCCATTGAACTCTTCAAAAAAATTTAATCTTAATGTATGGTTGAATCGACATAAGAACAGGAAGCAGTTTTTTTTAATAATTAAAGGGAAATATTGCGTTAATTTTCATTTTTCAAAGCAATATAAGTAGATAAGTAATGATAAAATTTGAATTGATGAAAATTTAAAATAAGGCAGAAGAGTAGCTTTCTTTTCAGGAAATGAGGCTCTCACAGGAAGATATCTCATATAGGAAATTGTTTGCTGCACTTAAAAAATTAGTTGACCCATTTTAAAAATTCAAATGATGCAACATCCGTTACTCTTGTCATACATAATTGTTTGAGGAGATGAAACATATGCTAGAGTTTATTGGTGAAACTGAGAGGTTTTATAATGATTAAAGGTATATTTTATGTATGTCATGTTGGTGCATTTGAAACACAATATATCCCTTTAACTAAAAATATGCTTCCAAATTCTCAATTTGAGATGAACACATTATTACGTGATCATAATTCTGACTTTGGACAAATTGAACTGTAAATGTAGTTCACAGCTTCATAAACAAATTACAGGAAAAGTGAAAAACTTATGTTTGACAGATGTTCCCGATCACATATAACAATTTGTTAACTTACCAATTTCCTTCTCGGTGTATCTGTGACTTTCGCCAGAGTGATTCCACTACTGAGTTTTGTATGCCTCACAAGCTGCTTCAGACATCGGTCCAAAAAGATGGTGGGCTTCTTCATTGTTCAAGTCTTGGGTCGAGTTGCTTTCGTAAGCCAAAGAGAGTGAAACTTTAAGTGCCTGTTTCCGTGGGAATACACGTGGACAGTGATAATGGTTGACTTTAAGGGAATCTTTCTTTTTATTAAAATCCACCATTCTGCAGGAGAAGCACCTCCGGTTAGTAACAAGATCTCTGTGATAAAATACAGCAAGTAACTTCAATATGGCCCAAAATGACATTGGCCATCTATGATTTAGTTGACCGATACTGCCGAGTAAAGACCTCACAGGTCAAGATAAGGTGGCAATTTCAGAATCCATTTTCCTATTGTGGGAAGTGACTTTCCATGTAACGTTGTCCAAAAGTTCAATTTTGATAATAGGTAGATAACTTAGATGTCACAAACGCTACCACTAGGACTTTACTTACGTGTACTCCCAAAGAGACAACGAAGGATACTGAATATTATAAACCAGACAAAGGGGACATCTAGACATACTTCTCAAGGAAGAAGAAGAATTGCTGAGCTGAGCTGGTTCACAAATATGATGCAATTGAAAAAATAATCAGTTTGAACTAGTTTGAAATAAGACACGAGAATGTAGTTTCTTCCTTGTATGCATTTTATCTGTAAGAGAACGGACGCAGCAGGTAAGACAACATTGAAGATTAAGTACCCAGACAACATTTCAAGGCAGGCCCCACCTGGGGCCCTGCTGGACTACATGCTGGGCACCAGGTGGGGCCAATCCGTGTTTATCAGATGTTTCCAGGTGGGGTCAATTTGTTAGCCCAGCTGGGCTGAAATCGGGCCCTTACTGGGCTAGCCTAGCTGAGGTGGGGTGAGTCCACCTTGGGGCCAAACTGGACTAGCCAGTAAGGCTGAAGGCAGACTCCAGTTAGGCCCCAGCTGCCGTAAGGCTTTAAATGGACTTGTCTAGTTGGGCTACAGGTGTGCTCAGATTGGGCTAGGGCGTGTTATAGACTAGCGCGACTGGGCTTAATATGGTACATGGTTCGGTGGTGTACGGATCCCAGTTGGGCTCACGATAGATAATCCTGCATCCCATGTTAGCAAACAAGCAAGAAATTTGCAATTTTGCATGATGCTAGGTTGCATTTACTTTTCAATCATTGTATATTTTGTTTAGTTCCACCCTTGAGGGACTGGGTGACTGATGCATGATCACACCTGCAGATACTGTTTACTGTTTAGGTTAAGTTTTTTGTGAAAACTTCCAACTCGAAAAAAGCCTTATGGATCTGAATGTGAACTGTTTATCTCAGGTGTTTGCATGAGGATATTTGCTCCCAAAATGGTCAGCCAGTTGTTTATTTATTCACACCTGAAGTTTATTCATCCAGCCTCCCTCATTTCCCCTAAGAAGGTTAACTTACTTTTGTATGCAAACTTGAGTAGGGCCTACGTATACAAAGGCTTCCGTTTCACAGGGTAAACACGAGCGGATTATTGAGCGCTGATGCTGTCAAGGCAAGGCAAAGAAATAAAAGAGGAAGTCAGGTTAAGTTGAGAGTAATGAAACCGCCCTTTTTGCGATAAAAGTGTGTTATCAGGTTCACGATTTGGTATGGGGAAATTCTCGTAATTAATAATCATCATAAAGCATATCAGTCGGCAATAGAATATATTTGGTTCACAGTTTCCGTATACTTGCAGAGTAATTCAGTGGAGGTGTTTTTATCCCGTCTCTTGAAAAATGTAACGCAAATGTGCTACACTACTGCCAACATGGTAAATACTCCAGTACACTTCAAATGAAACAGTGTTACGTCAAATCTCTCGTTCCTCTAGGTGGCAGTGAATTAATTGTGCGACTTCATCCTAAAAACAACTGAGTTAGAGTTGGGGAACTCTTTAAAATTATGTAAATTGTCCTTTAAAAAAGATAGTAACGAAAAAGAATACACCTACTGCGTCCATGACAAATGTTCTAAACGTTATGTCAGGTTACGTCAGTACCATTGGCCTATGTCTTCCTGGGGCAATACTATAAACATCTCCTTTCTTCTCCTGCAGCCCGCATGCCTATTCATTCTTTGCAATTTCTCCAAGTGTCCTTTCCAAAAACCTGCTACTTATCTGACTGTTCTGGTTGAACATTGATAAAGCTGGCCTGTCAAAACTAAATTTGAACTTGAGTCTCGCCATGAATTGCTACAAGCCTAATTGTTTATTACCACTGATAGCTGTTCTTGTGCACAAAATTCACTGTGTGCTTGTACACACATAGACTTTTAAGTGTTTCACACAACTGCTACTGCAGGCCCAGAAAGTACACATTTTAAAAGCTCTTTGTTGTACAAAAGGCTTCACTAGCCAATCACAATAGACTTCCTTCTTCCTGTAGTAGGGCGCGATACAATAACATCCCTGTGTGACCACCTTGGTTCTGTATCAATGATTTGAAGATGATGGGACTTTGTCTTTAATGATGGTGAGTGCATGATTAGTGTAGTTAGTTAGTTAGATGAAGTTTTACGGACCAGATTAGTGTAGGGAATACGTGTACTATATATGGAATGCACGTTACTGTTATTGCGAAAGCAAAATTCTCACGTAAAAACACTGACAGTAAGTAAGTTAAATATTCATACAGCAAAGGAAAACCTGTTTTACTAAAGCTATTATTTACAGAGAAAAAACAACTTTAACAATGATACAAATTTTGAAAAAAATGATCCCATGACTGACCCGAGACGCTATAATAGCCTGTAATTGGGATGTCCCAAAATAAATCAATTACCCCGCAGACTAACAAACCCGTTAAAATCCCAGTCATAGCTCAGCTGCAACAAGTTTTTATTTTATGTTCAATTTTTAACATAAAATACCCACTGGGGAAATACATTTGCTAAAGCAAAAACAGTTAATCACCTGAATAAAAATATCTTTTTCGAAAATTTTAATAATTGGGCCTAATTTGGGCACCAGCTGGGCTCAACATATTCGGTTAGCCCAGCTTTAGCCCGGCTAGAGCCCATTAAAACCATCTAAGTTTAAGATTGACTGAGCTGTAACTATACATGCCTCTTTAATCTAAGAATGTCAATGGTATAAAAAGTTAACATCAGTAATTTTAGAAGAATGAAAGACTATTCATGCAGGAATGCGTTTCTCCCAGCCTGGCGCCATCTGAGCTACAATTATTGGGAAAACCCGTCAATATCCTAGCCCTCACCCAATTATGTAACCAAGTGTTATTTTCTCAATTAGGAGCTTTTATTTCAAAAGTGCCCAGTTGGGCACCATATTGATGGGCTTCACAGAGTGGGTACGCTCAGGAGTAGCCCAGCTAATCCCTGGAAAAAATAAAAACAATTCTGGACAGAAATAATGGAAAAATGTTTTTTCGCATTACCACGGAACCAAAAGCAAGTCTAGCTTGTCCAAAGACCCAATATTCCGATTTTATCGGTCATCCCACCATAGCTCAGCTTTCCAAGATGAAGCCTAGCTAGAGCCCAGCTGGGCATGCTGTCTAATCAATGATCAATCTAAAGCTGAAAAAGAACAAACTTCAATCGTTGGCCAAACCAGCCTGTTTAGCTTACAAAACATGCAATGTGTTACTGATTCGTGTCTTGAAAAATGGTCGAAATTTGTTACAATTTAAACTACCTAGGCGCAAGAAAGGTACCTCTTATCTCTAACCAGATATCGTTGAAAAGGTACTCTGACAAGAAGATGTACATGGGCATGTTTGAAGGAAGGGTTTTTTGAAAATTATTTCAGAGGGTCATATCCGAAAAGGAACCATCGTGACATTATTTTAGAGGAGCATCACCATAGGAAAATTGACAAAATAAGTCTCAGTAGCAAGTTGAAGATTCTTTACCTAAAGATCTCATCAGGTAGGTATTCACAACCCCACAAAAGAAACACACCTCCATACAAACATTCATTTGGTAAAATATCTGTGAAGGGATAAGAAAATTTGACTTTCTTCAATGGCGGGTCCACGACACCTGTTATGGGTTCGCAAAACCAAATTGTTGTTCAAGAAATCTCGGACGCCCCCCCCCCCCGGCAATACCAATGGTCCGCCCCGTGGGGTAAACTAAGAGTATGGTGACTATTTTGTATTTCAACTAGATCACATGCTATCATAAGATTATCATTTTTTTTTTTGAAATTGACGACCATGCAATCCAAAATTTTGGGCAGCACTTGCCCCCGCCCTTAGCACCTATGGCGAGCTGAAAATAGTTTTCTCTAAAAGCTTTCGTTAGCCATTGTTTTACATGTTTTAAAGGGTAGTTTCATGGAGCTACAGGCTATACCAACAGCTAGCATTACTAAATAAATGTTAAGTTTGGGTGCAGTTGCAATTTTTCCTTGTATCGGCCAAAATGGACCTGCTGGTGCTATGTGGGCAGAGTGGTGGGGCCTTGGTGAGAAATTAAGAACGCATCACTATACAAGAAGGTAAACGATACGAAAACTTTAGGAATTTAACAAAAGCTCACACCAAGGAAGACATATGTTGACTGCAACGAGGTTGTTAACCTGTATGACGTTTGCACCAATGATCTCTTACGATACGAACCTTCTGAACTTTCCATCCGATCCTACTAAGTTTTCAAATAGTGATACCCTGCTTCTGATTTGTAAGGAAACTGCAACTGGGTGATATTTTAATGATGCATTTTAATGTCACGTAGGTTACGTAAATCATACTCCCCAAGTCTCCATCCCTGGCAGCCCTCTTGCAAACCAGTTGTGATGTCATCATTTGCCCCCTTCAATTCCTAAAATGGAGTGGGCAGGTGTGATTTTGCGAGAGTGGTGAGAGGCTTTTAGGTTTTTTGTGTAAACTTTGTGTAGTCCTTTTACGTATATGTCATGGAAATTCTTCTCAAAGTCTTACCATTTAACTATCCATCCTCTCAGTCGCCTTCCCACTGAAGCACTATTTCACTAGTAGCCACCATAACGGTACTCGAATATAAAATACGGCTAAAAGAAACTGGCTACACGTAAGAATTTATTAGTAAGAAATCTAGTTAGGTTGTAACGAAAAATGTTCAGTTCGTGTGGGATAAAGCTATCTGACAGGCCAAAATTCCCATGTGTTAAGACACAATGAGGTAAACCTTTTTGAAATGGGTTTTTAGTTTCTTCAAAGTGGTGGTTGATTGTTTTGATTTGCACGGTATTTGAAAAAGTGGGAACTTCCGTTTAGAAAACCCGAAACGGTCTTAGGGTAGACCAGAAATCTCAAAAGCTTAGTGATTCCTTGCGAAAGAAAATCCTTTGTCACACTAAGGTTTGTCCCTCAAATGTACCTGTAATGCGATGTTTACGACTTTTAGATATTTAGATCCCTTACAATTGTCTCAGTTTGATCTGTTTTCACCTAAAAAGACCTTTGACCGCCACCATAAACAATTAAATTACTAAGACTATATTGGGACATCCACATGCCAACTATGAGATTCGTCAAGATTACCTTTTATGACCCATTGTGTTTTCAAGGTGTTTACCAT